>SJYX01011710.1:365861-396097 GCA_006410675.1 Oreotragus oreotragus
GTGGGGTGGGGGCAGGGTGGGGGGGCGGGGATTCAGGGGCTCCTTCTGACTCCTTTCCTTTCTCTTGCAGAAGATGCAGAGCTGGTACAGTGTAAGTGTCTGGGCAGGGGGCATTGCCGGAGGGATGAGAGGGAGAGGGACAGGTACCCAGGGGCCACTGGCTGCCACTGTCAGAGAGTGGGCGCTGGGGTCAGGAGACCTGGGGGGGTGGTCTCATCCCAGGCTGCTACTTACGTGCTCTGTGACCTTGAGTGAGTTGCTTAACCTCTCTGGGCTGCTCTGTCCTTGAGAAACAGTACCCACCTTACTAGACTGAAGGGAACACTCCCCGAGAGTCAGTGATGCTGGTGGGTACCTGAAGCAGTGCCTGGCTTGCGTAGCAATCAGTAAATGGCTCTCATCATGGTTACTCTTCTATTCTGGGCAGTGGGAGCCAGAAGTGAGCTAGACACTGAAGCCTCAGAGAGGCTGTCCCGGGCTGAGACTGAGGGGTGCTAGGAGCTTTGGGGGCAGAATTTTAGGGGTGTGAAAATCCGTCCCAGTTCTTACCTCCCAAACGTCCCCCAGATGCTGAGCCCCACGTACAAACAGCGGAACGAGGACTTCCGGAAACTGTTCAACAAACTCCCTGAAGCAGAACGCCTCATTGTGGGTGAGCTGTCCCCGCCCCCAGCCAGGCCCTGAGCCCCCAGCTCTGCCCCCCTGACCCTCCCCGCATGCGCCAGCCCGGCCAGGCCGGCCTGTGACTCGGGTGTCTGCCCGTTTCTCCTCTCGGCCGCCTCAGATTACTCCTGTGCCTTGCAGCGCGAGATCCTCCTCCAGGGCCGCCTCTATCTCTCCGAGAACTGGATCTGCTTCTACAGCAACATCTTCCGCTGGGAGACAACCGTGAGCCGACCCAGCCGGGACAAGGAGGGGCCCCAGGGTGGGCAGTGGCCTGGCCCCTGCTGACCCACCTTTTGTTGTCAGATCTCCATCCAGCTGAAGGAAGTGACGTGTCTCAAGAAGGAAAAGACGGCCAAGCTGATCCCCAACGCCATCCAGATCTGCACGGAGAACGAGAAGGTGAGCGAGAGGAGCGGCGAACAGGGTCCTGGGCCCCCACTCTTCCCTGACTCCTCTCTCCTCCCCGCCACCCAGAGTCCTGTTCACTCTGCACCCAGGTCCTCGCAGGGAGTACCTGTTCTCGTTACTCTCCAGCCCCAGCCTGGGCTCCCGTCGTCTCTAGCCTGGACCCCTGCCCCTGCCCCTGACTCAGGCCCTGCAGTCTCCCCTCACACAGCTGCCCAGGGATAGTCTTAATAGACAAATTCTATCAGCTCAGAGGCCTCTTCTGCCAGGAAGCCTTCCCTGATGCTCTATCATGACTGTTGCCTCATGATCCAAGATGGCTGCCTCACACCAGTGGCCCAGACAGGAGAAAGAAATAAGGAGGGAAGGCTTCACAGCAGACTTCTCTTTGTGTTTTCTTGGCTAAAAGGGGATCTGTTAGCCACTTCTAAGTGGGCATCGGAGACTGGGTATGTGCCCTGGGCTTCCCCCAAGCAGCCCAGCCACTCTAGGCTGACCCTGTCTCCCGCCCTGGACTATGAGTCCTGGGGCAGGGCTAGGGTCATCTCCTCATCACTGGGACCCCAGAGTTGACCATTGCTGGGCTGGCCACAGAACCGACATTCTGGGGGGTGAGCGGGGGGATGACTGAATGGCTACCTCGGGCTGGGGAGCCGGGAGCACAGTGCGTGCACAGGTGGAGCTTCCCCCTCCCTCTGGCCTGGTGTCTCCCCCGCCGCTCATATCCTTCTCCCTCCTGCAGCATTTCTTCACCTCCTTTGGGGCCCGAGATCGCTGTTTCCTCCTCATCTTCCGCCTCTGGCAGAATGCGCTGCTTGAAAAGGTGGGCCTGGGCGAGTCCTGGACAAGGGGGCTAGACGCCGGGCAGGGAAAGGTGCACCATGGAGCCAGGGATGCTAGGACTCGGGGGACCCCTCCAGCTCTTCCTCATGGGCAGCAGGTCCAACGTACCTGCAGCTTCTCCATAGGCCACCGCCCCACTGCCCAGAGGGCCTCCACCGGCTCCAGTGCCATAGCCAGCCCACAAGAAATGCATACCCATGGCCCCTTAGTAACCACCAGCGAACCGGAAAAGCTCTGAAGGGACTTCCCTGGCAATCCAGTGGTTAAGACTCTGAGCTTCTAATGCAGGGAACATGGGTTCAATCCCTGCTCAGGGAACTAAGATCCCATATGCTGCATGGCCAAAGAGAAAGAAAAAGCTCTGAAAATGGGGAGATTTGCGGTATGTTTGGCAGCAAAACCTGACCTGAGCTAACATGGAGATTTACAATCCCTGTTGGCACCGTCTAACAGAACTTGGTGCTATGCTGTCTGATATGGCAGCCACTGACAACACGTGCTCTTGGCTAGTGTGACTGAGGAACTGTATTTTAAATTTAATTTCAGCTTGAATTCATTTAAACTTAAAACATCCTGTGTGCTTCTTATACAACACAGGTCTGTATTTGTCTCAATTAATGGGCCACAAAATATTTATGTGTATGACTGGGGTCAATCTTAAATATAACTATGATTCAACATAACATTATAGTATCCAGTATGGAATATACCAGTGATTCTCAAACCAGAGTTTCAGGAGCCCTTTACACTCTTTAATTACAGACTCCAAGGAGGTTTGGTTTAAGTGCAGTGTATCTGTCAATACATACTGGATTAGAAATTGAAACTGGGAGCTTTTTAAACATAAGATACACAAATACACTTGGATTAGCCACCAGAATAATGATAATATCACAGTCTCTGGGAAAAGCCAACTGTATGGTCATAAAAGAATAAAAGTGGAAAAGGCAAGTAATATCTAATATCTTATGCTCCTAACACTTATCATACTTAATGGGAATAATTTTTCCCTCATGGATTCCCTAAAAGGGTCTAGGGGACACCCAGAAATTGGACCACACTTTGAGAACCTCTGGTAGATTCTGCACTTACTGGATACTAATATAATACAGATATTTTGGGTATTACAGTATAGGCACTGTAAAATATTTCTTATATCCCCAAATTTCTTAATTTTGAATCAAGTTTTACCCCCAAAGATTTTGAGTAAGGGATTTTAGACCTTTACTTATCACATTCTGGTAGTCTATTATGGGCCAACTCTGAGTGGGCTGTCCTGGAATGCCCATTATGATTGAATGAGTTTATGTAGCGTGAATTTGGCAGCAAGCAGCGAAAAACCCAACCGGACAATGGTTTAAGCAAACAGATGCTGAAGTACTTCAGGTAGTAATAATGATAGCTAACACTCAACAGAGCTACTGGGTGCCAGGAACTGGTCTGAGCTTTCCACGAATTAACTTACTTAATCATCACAGCCACCCTTCGAGGCAATATGGTTATCTTTATTCCGCCAAGGAGGCACAGAGGGAAAGCCTTGCCCATGGTCGCATATGCTTTTCTATGGCTGAGTGGGGTTCTGACCCACTGTAGTCAGGTTCTGGAGTCCACTTAATCACACTGATGCCCATGTAACAAGAGGCATGGAGGTAGGCAATCCTGGGAGGGGAGAGTGGTTGGGGGCTCCCTGCTTCATTCAGGACCCAAACTCTTATCCATTATTTCATACCATCATCCTTCTGCTGTTGATGTTTTGTCCACATGCTTATTGCCTCATGGTTGCAATATTGCTGCTATAGCTCCAAATGTCGTGCCCTCACTTAACTATCCCAAATGTGAAGGAAGAAAGGGATGGATGGAAAGTGGGCATTCCTTTATCAGGAAGGGAAAACCTCTTTCAGCAGACTTTTTCTTACATTTCTTTGGCTAAAACTTGGTCACATGATCACCTGTGGTTGCAGAGTTATATGGATTATATGGCAAATGAAAAAATGAATAGGCATAAGCCAGTTTTAATTTGCTGAGGCTGGGGAAGATTTTCACCTCAGACATATTAGGGTCCTGCTGGCAGGAAGGGAGGGTGGATAGATGTTGGGGTCTGCTACTGCTGGCATGCAGCCCCTCAGAAGGCCCAAACACACTCCTCTAGCAGGGCTTACTCACATCCTGTCCTCCAAGGGGGCTGCAGCTGTGGCCATCCTCAGGAGCAAGAGTCCTGGAGTGGGAGCCTGAGGGAGGGATAGGGCAGCATCAAAGTCTTCAGGGAGGCCGAGGGCAGCCAGACTGCTGGGGATGGAGTTCAGCCCTATCACTGAGTGCAAGTCACTGAACCCCATCCATCAGATGGGGACCATTCCTTCCTTGTAGCACCTGAGCTGGCCCCAGAATAAGTGCTCCATCACGTCAGCTCTTGGGAGGCAGTACAGTCAAATGGTTAGCTCCAGGGCTGAACCAACACTCTGGGATCACCTCAGTACCTCCGCTTTCTAATTGAATGATGTTACGCCACCTCTGTGGGGCCTCCCAGGTGGCGCCAGTGCTAAAGAACCCGCCCGCCAGTGCAGGAGATGAAAGAGATGTGGGTTCAATCTGTGGGTCAGGAAGATCCCCTGGAGTCGGAAATGGCAGCCCACTTCAGTTTTCTTGCCTTGAGAATCCCATGGACAGAGGAGCCTGGCAGGCTACAATCTATGGGGTTGCAAAGAGTCACACAACTGAGCACACACACACACTCACCTTTGTGCCTCATTGTCATTATCTTAAAATGATGATAATATTAGCACTTACTTGACAGAATTGTTTTGAAGACTTACTGAATTGGCACACATGAAGAGTTAGAAGAATGCCTGGCACGTGGTAACGACTCAGTGAATGCCAGTTGCTGCTGCTGCTACCATTATTAATATTACTGTCTCATCAGTCTCATCTACCACTCTAGCCATGGGTACCTCCTGAGGACGCCTGGGAGAAGTATTGATAATTGGGGGCATGACCGCATGGCGGGTGGGAGCATCAGCTCTGGAGTCTGGCTGGGTTTAAACTTCAGAGTTGACCTCAAGCACAACTTCTCCACTCTGGCCCTCATAGTCTCCTCTATAAAACTGGGAAGTTTAACCTGTAGCTGTGAAAGTATTGTGAGGACCTAAGGGAAAATTCCCCAGTACACTGGCTCCTACCCAGTGGATTGAGAGAGGTCTGCGATGGAAAGTCATGCTCCCCCTTGTGGACATTGGGGGGAACTGCTGAGGCTGAGGCTGGTGTGGGTGAGAGGGAAGGGCTTTGACTGTAAGGCAGAGGCCAACCCAGTGTCCTGTCCATCCAGACTCTAAGTCCCCGTGAGCTCTGGCACCTGGTGCATCAGTGCTACGGCTCAGAGCTGGGGCTCACCAGCGAGGACGAGGACTATGTCTGCCCCTTGCAGCTGAATGGCCTAGGGTGAGTCGATGGTTGGTGGCTGGTTCCAGGAGGTTGGGAGGAGACACAGGGACTGTGTCCATAGCTCCTGGAATCCTGGGTGGACTGAGGTGGGTGTATAGAAGTTTGGGAGACCAGGAGGGTGTGTGGGATCTCAAAGATCACAGTGGTCTCACTCCCTCTCTTTCTCTGCAGGAGTCCCAAGGATGTGGGCGATGTAATTGCCCTGAGCGACATCACCCCTTCAGGGGCAGCTGACCACAGCCAGGAGCCAAGCCCCTCAGGTTCACGCCGTGGCCGCATCACCCCCAACCTGTCCCGGGCCAGCAGTGATGCAGACCATGGGGTGAGCAGGCGGGCAGAGGAGAGAGGAGGGTGCTGGGTGGGGCTGGGGAGAGGAACGGACTCCCAGATTGAGGGCACCACCAGGGAGTGGACAGAAAAGAGGTGGCTGGAGGGGTGAGTGAGCGGATGGATGGATGGAGGAATGGGATGGAGCTGGGAAGATGGGCGTGGAAAACAAGCACAGGTAGGGAAAGAGAGAGACAGGCAGAGGTGGGACAGGTGGATAGATGGAAAGGGGGAGAGACAGGCGACCCGAGAGAGAGATGGAGGGATGGATGGATGAGGTGGGTGCAGTCAGATGAGGCATGGACAGGACAGGCATAAGAAAGCTTACGGCCCAGGCATCCAGGACACGCCCGACTGAGAAGCTGAGTCCTCCTCCGGGTGGCCCCAGCGCCTCTCACCACTCAGCTGTGAGCTCTCGGTATTCACAACCTCCCCAGCATTGGTTTTCCTACAGTCTTGAAGCCTTCTGGTGGATGTGGGCGCCCAAGGGACAAGCTTGGATTAAGCTTTTCTCTGCAGGCAGAGGAGGACAAGGAGGAGCAGACAGACAGCCAGCCAGACGCCTCCTCCAGCCAGACAGTGACCCCGGTGGCTGAGCCCCCGAGCGCAGAGCCCACCCCACCTGACGGGCCCACCTCCCTGGGCCCTTTGGATCTGCTGCCCAGTGAGGAGCTGTTGACAGACACAAGTAACTCCTCCTCGTCCACGGGGGAGGAAGGTGAGGCAGGTGGCCCGACTCGTTTGCTTTGGCTACACGAGACAGACTTTACTCAGACGGGCTGACCAAGGGAATTGCTGGCTCACAGGACTGAAAAATCCACAGCACAGGCAGATAAGGCCTTCACGTGTGCTTGTTGGAAATCTGTCCGTATTTCGCTCTGCTTTGAAGGCAACTTAGCAAGGTGGATGGATAGGAGGCATAGATAGAGCCCCATAGATGGCTGGGGCTCAAATCCTGGCCATGCCACGTCCCAGCTGTGTGACGTGGGCAAATTATTCAACCTCTGAGCCTCATTTTCCTTATCTGAAAAATGGGTTGGCAGTAATAATGCCTACTTCATAGGGTTGTCATGAAGAGACAACCATTATATATAAGCCATTATGTATTAAATGGCTTAATACATGTGGAATGCTTGGGCCAGTCCGTAAGTGTTGGCTTATTTCTGTCAGTGGCAGCAGCATTTCCATTTTCTGCATGCCAACTTCATTCTCAGGTAGCTTCTACTCTTGTGGGGGCAGAGGGAGCTCCAGCCCTGCCCCGGATAAGCCTAGAGGAAAGAAAGCCTGCTTTTCCCAGTGATTGCACCAAGCTCTAGGGTTGGCTCTGATTGGAGAGCTGGCCTACCCTTGAGCCCACCACTGTGGCTAGTGGCCTGGCCTGGGTCACACACATATACGCACACATACACACACCCTGAACCAATCACTGTGGCTGGCCTGGGACACACATGTATGCGCACACACACACCCCCACCCCTGAGTCTCATAACTATGGCTGATGGCTTGGCCTGTATCACACACACTTGTGCATGCCCACACGCACACACCCTGAACCAATCCCCGTGGCCAAAGGCTCAAGGTTATGAGCTTGAGGGTGGGCAATGGGGGTCCACCTCCATTGTCACTGGGACTGCAAGTATGTGGGCCTAGGTGTGTGCTCCACCTTCAACCCACAGTGATGGCTCTGATTGTCTGGCTTGGGGCACACGCCCACCCTAAAGCCATCCCGTGGTGGAGGGAGCGGAGTCGCTCCAGGTCAGTGTCCACTCTGGTCCAGGAGGACAGGGCTGCCCGACCGCGCCATCAGGCCTGGGAGTGGGGAGGAGCGCCCCCCACAAGGGCCCCGGAGGAACGCAGGCAGCCCCATGCACTGTCCTCTGTCGCCCAGCCGACCTGGCGGCCCTGCTGCCTGACCTCTCCGGCCGTCTCCTCATCAACTCCGTCTTCCACGTGGGCGCCGAGCGGCTCCAGCAGATGCTTTTCTCAGACTCGCCCTTCCTGCAGGACTTCCTGCAGCAGTGCAGGTTCACAGGTCAGGGGCTGAGGTGGCTGGGGCGCAAGGGGAGGGCGTGGGGAGGAGCAGGCCAGGAGACCGGCAGGAACCGCCGTGCACATTGGGCGCGGTGGGTCAGGGAGTGAAAAGCAGCGGTTGTGAGACCAGAGGGGCTCCACCTCCTACCAGCTGAGTGGCCCTGGGCCAGGGGCAGACCTCCTCTGTGCCTCAGTTTCTTCCGTGTGGGGCGGGTGTGATGCTATATCTGCCTTGTCAGGTTCTCATGAGAACTAAATGAGTCAGTACTGGGGAAACGCCTAGAACAGGAGCAGATAGGAAGCCATTTAATAAATATGAATGAAAGACTGCTCTGTCAGGCCAGTGCAGAGCCCAGGACAGATGAACTCAAGTCTAGTGGGAACAGCAGTGAAGAGATACTGACACAGATAAGCATGTGTATCAGAGGGCTGACTGTGATCTAGGGGGTATCAGAAAAGGATGCTGGAAGGATGTGAATTGAAACTAAGGCCTGAGGGAGGAACTTTCCTAGGGAAATGGGACGGGGTGGGAGAGAGGAAGTCCAGGGAGGCCAGCAGGGTGCCTGCAAAGGTCCTGGAGCTGGAGGCAGGCACTGGGAGAAGGCCCTTGGGGTTGGGCCCCCAAGGCCAGGTGTGGAGGGGGACAGCCACAGCACCAGGGGAGGCGGAAGGGCTGACCAGGAGACCAGCAGGGAGCTCGGGAGGCTACGAAAGAGGTTCAAGTAGGGGAGAGGCCTGTGTCTTTTCTTGACTGATGAAAAAGAACCATGCAGCATCCTCTGCAGAATGGGTAAGACTGCCTTAAGTTGGGAGCCCTCGAATCCCCCCGAACTATGCTTATATTCTGGAGAGAGTGGCACATCAGACTGAGAAGCTCAGACTCTGTCCAGCAGTACTGACGAGTCATAAAGTGTTGTAGGGAAGGACAGGGTCAGCCTTGGCTGTTAGAAGCTCCCCCTGGACCAGAGCTGGAGATGGAGGCCAGAACCTCAAGGGGAGGCTGGAGAGGTGCCCTGGAACGGCAAAGATGGGATGAACGAGGACAGTGCTTAGGCAGTCAGTGAATAGACAGTGTCCAGGATGAGGCCCAAGGCTCTGCAGGGAGCCTGAAGGACGGTGGGGCCCAGCGAAGAGGGCCACGTTTCAGGGGTTGGGGAGGCCAGAGGCTGTGCGGGGTCCTGAGGACTCCAGGGGAGGTTTTCAAGAGGTCGAAGGACCCTCGGTCTCAGGCTCGGGGAGAAACCAGGACTGGTAGCGTGGAGACTAGGGCTGCAGAGTGGATGCAGTAGCCCAGGAGGGCTGAGAAGCATGGACAGGAGAGAGGCCCTGGCTCCAGGCGTCATCAGCACCTAGAAGGAAGGTGGGGCAGACACCGGGGTGGGGGCAGGGAGGAGGTGCGGGTTTAGGAGCCAGTCTCCAGAGAACTGGAGCCTTCCCCAAAAGGCTGGGTCTCCTACTGCCCGAGGGCAGAGGACTGGAGAATGGTGTCTTCACTCTGCCCCTCCACCCGCCAGACGTGACCTTGAGCCCCTGGAGCGGGGACAGCAAGTGCCACCAGCGCCGAGTGCTGACCTACACCATTCCCATCAACAACCCGCTGGGGCCCAAGAGCGCCTCTGTGGTGGAGACACAGGTGAGCCGGGCAGGGTGGCCAGCGGGTGGGGGGCTGAGGGTCGGGGTAGGGAGGCTGGTGCTGACTCCTGGCTCCCGCTTGACCCTGCAGACGCTGTTCCGGCGCGGCCCCCAGGCGGGAGGGTGTGTGGTGGACTCCGAGGTGCTGACGCAGGGCATCCCTTATCAAGACTACTTCTACACTGCCCACCGCTACTGCATCCTGGGCCTTGCCCGGAACAAGGCCCGCCTCCGGTGAGCCGCGCCCTGGCCCCGCCACCTGACTCCCGGGGGTCCCAGGGCCCCCTGCCACGTTCTCCCTGTCTCGAGTCGGCCGCAGAATGCTGGCAGACGAGCAGAAGTCAGGAACACCCGAGGTCGCTGACCTGAGCCGCCAGAAGGGCGGAGGCGCCACTGACCGGGAGGGGAAGGCGGGGAGGGCTTGGGGGAGACCGGGAGCTCAGCTTGGGACGTGCTGAGGTGTCTCTCAGACCCCCGCGTGGGGGTAGACACGGCCGCAGGGTGGAAGCGGTTCAAGGGTGAGGTGTGGGCTAGGATGGCAGTCTGGGTGGGCAGTGCTGGGGTGGCACTGGAGGTGGGGGACCTGCCTCGGCCGTGGGTGTGGACAGAGAAGGGGCTGCCGGCTGAGTGGGGTGTTGTGTGGGGATCACAGGGAACCTTGTCGGCGGGTGTGTTTTGTGTGTGGGTGACACGGGGCCCTCTCTGAATTAGAAGAGGGCACGCACCCCCTGGGGAATGGGACAGTAGGCTGCAGTCAGCCCCTGACCGCCTCCCCCGGCCCTGTTCCCCAGGGTGTCCTCCGAGATCCGCTACCGGAAGCAGCCCTGGAGCCTCGTGAAGTCCCTCATCGAGAAGAACTCGTGGAGTGGCATCGAAGATTACTTCCACCACCTGGGTAGGGGCAGGGGCCCGGGCGGGCCGCAGCTGGGGGCAGGGCTGGGCCGGGGCGGCCATGCAGAGCCCTCTCCTGTGTCCGCAGAGCGAGAGCTCGCCAAGGCCGAGAAGCTGTCCCTGGAGGAAGGCGGGAAGGATGCGCGGGGCTTGCTGTCCGGCCTGCGCCGGCGGAAGCGGCCTCTGAGCTGGAGGGCTCACAGTGATGGGACCCCGCACCCAGACCCTGACCCCTGTGCCCGGACTGGCATGCACACCTCGGGTGGGTTCTGTCAGGCCTGGCGGGGGGCCGGGGAGGAGCTGGGGGCCTGGCTGGGGTGAGTAGCGATGAGTCCATCTGACTCAGAGTTGCTCCCCCACAGGCTCCCTCAGCTCCCGCTTCTCGGAACCATCTGTGGACCAGGGCCCCGGGGCGGGCACCCCCAGCGCCCTGGTTCTCATCAGCATTGTGTGAGTAAAGGGGCCGGGCTTGGGGGGATCAGACAGGCCTGGATCTGCACCCTGGCTGTGCATCCCTGGGCCAGTGCTTGGCCTGTCTGGGCCTCTGCTTACGTGGGAGCGTGGGCTCACCCCACAGCAAGGGTTAAGGAGGCGATGTTTGGGATGCGCCCAGGAGGGCTCCTCAGCTTGTATCGCTCAGTTTGTCATGGAGAGGTAGTCCCCGCAGGGAGATGGAAACCCTGGGGCTCTGGAGTAGTGGTCAGAGGGGGTGTGGCCTCACCCGGGGAGCTGGAGGAGCAGGCTCCCAGGAGAGGTGAAGTTAGGTGAGCCAGGAGAGGTTTGTGCACGGAGGTTTCAGGTTTTCTGTGCTCAGCCCTGAGCTGTGTCACACGAGGGACACAGTAGTGACCAGCAGTCCTGGGGCGAGACAGGTCTGGCACCAGATCAGAGGGATGAGGTTGTGATGGAGGGAATGGGCGAGGCCGACAGGGAAGCCTTGGGAGGCCGGGGAAGGCTTCCTCCAGGCCAGCCAGTGGGTCACTGGGGAAGGCATCCTGGGAAAGCAGAGGATGTGAGCTGAGATCACCCCCCACCCACAGTGGGTTTAGGCTGGAGGACCCACCTTCACAGAGGCCTGGGCTGGGGGACCCACCTGCACACAGGCCTTACCTGGGGGTATCCTGGCCTGGTAGGGGCGTCCCACATGTACAGGCCTGGGCTGGGAACAGGGCGCTCTGAGGAAATGGAAACGAGATCCATGCTTCTGCCAGACCATGGGCAGTGAGAGATCGGCCTCATGCTCAGCCTCTGGGCCTCGGTTGGCCAGTAACAGATGTCCATGAGGGGCTGTGTAGCGTGCTCAGCTTGGGGCTGCTGGGGTTGGGGGTCAAGGTGTGGCCGGGACAGGCTGGGCAGCTCTCATCTCTTTGTCTCCCCCTCTCTCCGCCTTCTCAGGATCTGTGTGAGGTAGGGTCCTGCGTCCTGCCCTCCCTTCCCCTGTGTCTCGCCCCCTAGCTGCAACCCCTTCTCCTCACTCCATTCCCCCGGCTCCCCCCAGCAAGGTGGCCAGAGCAGCAGTTAAGGTCTTGAGCATCAGGCCAACTGGGTTTGAACCCTGGCTTTGGCTTGTGTGACCCCAGGATGTGACTCACCCTGTCTGAGTCTTGGTTTCCCCCCTCTGGAAAGAGGGCTAGTCATGGTGCCCCTTCAAGGTATGGTCAAGTGGGTGCCCCCCCCCCAACTTGTGGGAGCGTTGGTATCCTGACCCCTGACCTCTGACCTCGTCTCCCCAGCCTTATCGTCCTCATTGCCCTCAACGTCCTCCTCTTTTACCGCCTCTGGTCCCTGGAGAGGACAGCTCACACCTTTGAGTCCTGGCACAGTCTGGCCCTGGCCAAGGGGTGAGTGGGTAGCCCCAGGGGGCTGGGAGTTTGGGCAGGTGTGGAGGAGGCCAAGACCCCACTCGGGCCCTGTCTTCCCCACAGTAAGTTCCCCCAGACGGCCACGGAATGGGCGGAGATCCTGGCCCTGCAGAAGCAGTTCCACAGCGTCGAGGTGCACAAGTGGAGGCAGATCCTGCGGGCTTCCGTGGAGCTCCTGGACGAGGTGCGGCGTGGGCTGTGGGGGCCTGCAGTCCTCTCCCGAGATGCGGCATAATGCATCCGGGCCTCACTTTCCTCCTATGTTAAATGAAGCCATCACAGTCCTCACCTCCCAGGGTTGCTAGAGAAATCAGTGAGATGGAAGATAGCATTTATTGCTTCTCATTCTGGGGAAGAAGTCCAGGAGGTCTTGACTTCAGGCATGGCTGGATCTAGCCACCCAACACTAATAAGAATCAGTCTCTCTTACCTTCTGTTGACTCTGCCCACCCCCAGGGCTGGCTTTGTTTCAGGGGCAGCCCAGGTTGACCGAGATGGAACCTGCAGCTCCAAGGGAGCAGCCAAAGGAAGGAGCTCATTCTCACTGGCTACTGGGTCATGTGCCCGTACCCCAACCAGTCACAGAAGCCAGGGGTAGACAAGGCTTGGTCCCTAAACCCCTTCCTGCCTGTAAGGTGACTAAGGGGTCATGTGAGGGTGGGAAAGAGGTTCTCCAAAAGTTAGGGATCTCACTTCCAGGAGGGGTTGCCCCAGACACCCACTGTAGTTTGCTGGCAGTGTCTATTCAGACAGCCAGGTTCAAATTCTGACCTGTGACCTTGTGCCAATGACTTCACTGCTGGGGTCTTGGCTTCCTCCTGTGTGAATGGGATGATAATCCGTGTTACTTCCAAGGCTGCCAGGAGGATTGAAGGAGTTAGCGTCCAGGACTTCCCTGGCAGTGCAGTGGTTAAGACTCCAAGCTTCCACTGCAGGGGCTGTGGGTTCGATCCCTGGTCAGGGAACTGAGGCCCCACATGCTGGGGAGTGTGGCCAGAAAATAGTATTAACTAGAAAGGAGTTATCCTGTGAGCAGCACCCAGCTCACGTAAACACCTCGCCTGTGTTTGCTGTTATTAGTGGGATCCTGCCAAGCAGGTGCTCAGTAAACGTGGTGGTGGGTCAGCACAGGTGCCAGGCGCCGGGTCATCTGGCCTTGACTGGGTGCCCAAGGGCATCATAGCCCACGTTGCTGGGTGATGCTAAAAGTCTTTTCTGGTCACTGAACCGTAATGCCGAGGTTCACCTTTCAGGGCCTCATTGCACCCTGAAATCCTGCTAGGAGGAAGGAGAAGGGCTGTGTAGGACAGGAACGAGGGATCATTGAGGCTGGTGTGCCATTGCTCAGAGATAGGAGGTCAGGGCCTTCCCATCCTGAGTTCAGTTCTGGTTATATTCCTCTGCCAAGGGCATGGAATCGACTACACAAATTAACTCTAACAGCAGACATTGATTGAGCCAGCCGGTTCTAAGAGCTAAAATGACCGACTGATCTGTTTCTCATGGCCAGCCTTCGAGGGGGATGCTCGTGTTACCACTCCACCCCTCCCACCCCCTGCCATGTAACAGACAGGAACACTGAGGCAGAGCCATTCCCAAGGTCGCATAGCGGGGAGTAAGGCTAGCTAAGATGCACCCAGCACTCTGTGTGCCAGGTCCTAGGCGTACACCCGGGAGACCCCTGAGGTAATCCTGTGATGTAGGAATATTACTGATNGGAATGGGCGGAGATCCTGGCCCTGCAGAAGCAGTTCCACAGCGTCGAGGTGCACAAGTGGAGGCAGATCCTGCGGGCTTCCGTGGAGCTCCTGGACGAGGTGCGGCGTGGGCTGTGGGGGCCTGCAGTCCTCTCCCGAGATGCGGCATAATGCATCCGGGCCTCACTTTCCTCCTATGTTAAATGAAGCCATCACAGTCCTCACCTCCCAGGGTTGCTAGAGAAATCAGTGAGATGGAAGATAGCATTTATTGCTTCTCATTCTGGGGAAGAAGTCCAGGAGGTCTTGACTTCAGGCATGGCTGGATCTAGCCACCCAACACTAATAAGAATCAGTCTCTCTTACCTTCTGTTGACTCTGCCCACCCCCAGGGCTGGCTTTGTTTCAGGGGCAGCCCAGGTTGACCGAGATGGAACCTGCAGCTCCAAGGGAGCAGCCAAAGGAAGGAGCTCATTCTCACTGGCTACTGGGTCATGTGCCCGTACCCCAACCAGTCACAGAAGCCAGGGGTAGACAAGGCTTGGTCCCTAAACCCCTTCCTGCCTGTAAGGTGACTAAGGGGTCATGTGAGGGTGGGAAAGAGGTTCTCCAAAAGTTAGGGATCTCACTTCTAGGAGGGGTTGCCCCAGACACCCACTGTAGTTTGCTGGCAGTGTCTATTCAGACAGCCAGGTTCAAATTCTGACCTGTGACCTTGTGCCAATGACTTCACTGCTGGGGTCTTGGCTTCCTCCTGTGTGAATGGGATGATAATCCGTGTTACTTCCAAGGCTGCCAGGAGGATTGAAGGAGTTAGCGTCCAGGACTTCCCTGGCAGTGCAGTGGTTAAGACTCCAAGCTTCCACTGCAGGGGCTGTGGGTTCGATCCCTGGTCAGGGAACTGAGGCCCCACATGCTGGGGAGTGTGGCCAGAAAATAGTATTAACTAGAAAGGAGTTATCCTGTGAGCAGCACCCAGCTCACGTAAACACCTCGCCTGTGTTTGCTGTTATTAGTGGGATCCTGCCAAGCAGGTGCTCAGTAAACGTGGTGGTGGGTCAGCACAGGTGCCAGGCGCCGGGTCATCTGGCCTTGACTGGGTGCCCAAGGGCATCATAGCCCACGTTGCTGGGTGATGCTAAAAGTCTTTTCTGGTCACTGAACCGTAATGCCGAGGTTCACCTTTCAGGGCCTCATTGCACCCTGAAATCCTGCTAGGAGGAAGGAGAAGGGCTGTGTAGGACAGGAACGAGGGATCATTGAGGCTGGTGTGCCATTGCTCAGAGATAGGAGGTCAGGGCCTTCCCATCCTGAGTTCAGTTCTGGTTATATTCCTCTGCCAAGGGCATGGAATCGACTACACAAATTAACTCTAACAGCAGACATTGATTGAGCCAGCCGGTTCTAAGAGCTAAAATGACCGACTGATCTGTTTCTCATGGCCAGCCTTCGAGGGGGATGCTCGTGTTACCACTCCACCCCTCCCACCCCCTGCCATGTAACAGACAGGAACACTGAGGCAGAGCCATTCCCAAGGTCGCATAGCGGGGAGTAAGGCTAGCTAAGATGCACCCAGCACTCTGTGTGCCAGGTCCTAGGCGTACACCCGGGAGACCCCTGAGGTAATCCTGTGATGTAGGAATATTACTGATTAGTGTCTCAGCTGCGGGACCCAGGACGGTTAAGGGGCTTGCCCAAGGTTATCCCATAAAATAGCCTGAACCCAAGCCATCTGGGCCCCTTCCACGTCCTGCCCTTGTCTGTTGTCCACTCGCTCAGTCGTGTCCAGCTCTTTGCGACCCCATGGACTGCAGCAGGCCAGGCTTCCCTGTCCTTCATTATCTCAGGGTTTGCTCAAACTCACGTCCATTGAGTCGGTGATACCACCCAACCATCTCGTTCTCTGCCTGTGAGAATTCAGACTGGATGCAGAAAGGCTCCTTTCTGAGCACAGGCTGACCTTGGCCAGTTCCTCAGCTGCAGGTGGTGGGGGTGTATCACCCCTACCAGCACTCACGCCCGACCCTGCCCACCTCTCCCCGCAGATGAAGTTCTCACTGGAGAAGCTACATCAAGGCATCACCGTCTCAGACCCTCCCTTCGACTCCCAGCCACAGCCTGACGACAGCTTCTCCTGAGGACACACGGCCATCCTCCTGAATGGACAGATAGACACAGAGGCTCAGTGGCCACTGCTGGCACAGTGTGAGCACCAGGAGCCTCCCGCTTACCTGTCCCGGTGGCCTGGCCAGGGGCCGTACAGACACGGGGACCACAGAACCGAGATGCACTTTAGACCATCACGTGCGAGTCCAGCTGCCGTCGCCTGCCCTGCCAGGGAGCTGGCCCGGCCTTTGGCAGGCTCCCCACTAACTTATTGTGCCCGTCTGGGGTTGTGGGGGTGCCTCCTGGGGTGCACGATTCCCTCAGCTCTGGGTTTAATGTATTATATTTATTTGGGGCATGATAGAGCCCCAATAAAAGGTTGGAAATGGCTGTGATTGTCCTTGCAGGGCCCTGGGAGAGGTGAGAGCCTCCTGTTACACTTTGATCCCGCGGTAGGAGGGGCGTATGATCTGTTTTCTGGGGCCACAGACACCGACGTGACCTGGGATTCCTAAGCAGCTTGGAACCATCAGGATCCAGTGTGGGGCCTCCAAGGACAAACTGGTGGCCTGGCCCTATCCCACCTCTGATACTTACCAGGCATGTCACGCAGAGCAGTTCAACCTCTCTGAGCTTCAGTTTCTTCTGTGCAGTGAGCATAAGAATAGCACCAGTCAGGGACTTACCTGGTGGTCCAGTGGCTAAGACTCCATGCTTCCACTGCAGAGGGTGCAGGTTTGAGCCCAGGTCAGGGAACGAAGATTCTGTATGCCTCACAGAGTGGCCAAGAAAACAAAGAATGGCACCGATCTCTCAGGATTTTTAGAAGTGAGTTCTCTCGAACTTTAGCCGCATCAGAATCTTCTGGAAGACTCTTAAAAGCAGAAAGCTGGGCCCCAGCCTCAGTTTGAGACTCAGCCCACCTGCCATGAGTGCTGTGTACTGCCAACGAGTTCCCAGGTGATGCTCATGCCGATTGTCCAGGGACCTCACTTTGAGAACCACTCTATAAGGATGCAAGGAGTTAATAAAGGTGGCTACTTGAAACAAGGCCCACACAGAGTAAATATTCAATAAAGTTTACCATTATGGCAGAAAAAAAAATCAGGGGAGGGAGGAAAAAAGTAAGTCATATAGTGAGGACCAAGTATGTACCCCAAACCCAAATGTTCATTTAATTCTCAGTTACACTATGAGATGGAGACAAATAGTTACATGCCCGGCACCACTCAGCAGAGAGGCAAGGCCTAGCCCATGGTGTCTCCACCTTCAGACACAAAGGCCCCCCACATCAGAAGTTGGGGCCGCTGGACCCTATCTTATCGATTCAGAAATGAGCCTAGAGGCAAAACCTCTGGCCCAGGTAGAACCCAGATCTGTCTTGCTCAAATCCTGTTCTGGTTCCAGAGTGAATGACAAAGGGTAAAAAAAGACCTCTGACAGGTCACAGGCTGTAAGAATCTTAATTGATGGTTTGGGGCAGAGGACTGAAGGAGGGGCTAGATGGGGCAGGATGGACCACAAGTGGTGGACCACAAGTGGTAAAAGACAGGGCCAGCCTCTCCCATCCTCTAGCTAGCGACTGAGGCGAATTACCCTTCCTGTGCCTCAGTTTTCCACACCTGTAAAATGGAAATAATGGTAACACCCATCTTGTAGAAGAATTAAATGAGTTAATAGTAAAGTGCTTAGAATGGCACCAAGCCCATAGTAGGTGTTCAGTGAACACCAGTTTGCAGGTGCCCCTGTGTGGTGCCTAAGACCTGTCCTTACTGTGCCTCTGCCTGCCACGCCTGACAGGAGGGACCGGAACAGCAAGAGAGTTATTTTTTGCAGAGGAATTTCACAGCCCAGGAAGTGCTGGCACAAAGGCCCAGACCACAAAGCTGGTGTCCCTGGCTTCCTCTCCCTCTGCCCCGGGGCCAGCCCCACCCTTGGTTCCTCTCCCCTGCCAAAGTTGGGCTGGGGAGATTCTGGAACTAAACCCTATCTAGAACTGGAGGTCAGGACCTGAAAAGCAGCCCTCAGCCAAAAGTTCCTCACTGTGGTCCCGAAAGAGCCCCTCTCCTCATTCTTTTCATTTAGCAGACAAGTTACCTGCCATTCGGGCAGAATTCCAGACCCACCTGAGGCTGGCTGCGTGACCCTAGGCAAGGGAATGGCCTTTCCCAGCCTCAGTTTCCCAGTTGGTAAAATGCAGACTAATAACAACTTGCTATATACATGCTTGTGGAGGTAGACGTGGACCCAGCATATAGCAAGGCTCTAGCACTGGTAGTTATTTATTCACTTGGCAGATAGTGACTGAGCACCTGCAAGGTGACAAAGGGCTTCCCTGGGAGGCTCAGATGGTAAAGAATCTTCCTGCAGTGCAAGAGACCCGGGTTCAACCCCTGGGTCGAAAAGATCCCCTGGAGAAGGGAATGGCAAACCACTCCAGTATTCTTGCCTGGGAAATCCCATGGACAGAGGAGCCTGGCGGGCTACAGTCCACAGGGTCACAAAGAGTCAGACACGGCTGAGCAACTGACACAACACCTCAAGGTGCCAGGCACAGCTGAAGGAGCTGGAGACGCAGTGACGCCCAGGACAGTGTTCTCACCTTGGGGNATCCCATGGACAGAGGAGCCTGGCGGGCTACAGTCCACAGGGTCACAAAGAGTCAGACACGGCTGAGCAACTGACACAACACCTCAAGGTGCCAGGCACAGCTGAAGGAGCTGGAGACGCAGTGACGCCCAGGACAGTGTTCTCACCTTGGGGGAGCTTGTTTTCCAGGGTTGGAAGGACAAGAGGTGAATGGAGGAACCATATAAAGAAAAGTATAATGTCAGGTAGTGACAACTGCTGTGAGGAAAAAAACAAACAAACAAAAAACTGGTAAAGGAGGTCAAGTAAGGGACGGTGGAGGCAGTTTGTCCTGAGTGGACAGAGGGCCTGTGGAAGCTGATGTTAGAGCCGAGAGCTGCAGGAGGGAAGGCAGCCCTGGGGTCACCTAGGGGAAGAGTGGCCCAAACAGAGGCGATGGAGGACCAGGCTCTGAGCTGGGAGTGAGCTTGGTGTGTGGGAAAGAGCACGGGCCTCGACGGCAGCGGGGTGGCGAGTGGGGGCGCAGGGGGAGTAGAAGATGGCGTCAGAGACAGAGGGTAGCGGGGTCACTGAAGGGTCCTCTTCTAGAAACATGGCACCTCTAGCTCCCAGAGCAGAGCAGCCTCTATGGTTTGGATCCAGGGGGTCCCTCCTGCTGGGAGGGGTCTGGAGTACTATGGGTAGCCCTAGCCTGACACCCCTCAAGCCCACTTGTGACCTCCAGGCCCGAGTGCCCGGGGTCCGAGGGGGGGTCACCAGGAGGTTCCTGCCAGGTCTCCCTGGAGATTCCAGGGAGATGACCTCCATAATTTAAAGTCCGGAGCCCTGCCCTCAAACCGCCCTCCAAGCCCTCTTGTGACTCTGGGGGGTCACCTTTCCCAGACTCCGCATCTGGGGTCCCCAGAGTCTGGAGGGATCCGACGCCCAGACCACGCACCCCACGCCCGAAGCCGCGGTCCCTGCGCCACCACCGGGAGAGGCCGGTGCGGCGGGCGCCTCCCGGGCCGCTGCGGCAAAGGCTGGGCAGCCGCGCCCTCCCCCCGCGGTGATTCATCCCGCCCCCTCCCTCTCCCTCCTCCCTGCCGTGGCCGCCGCCGCCGCCGCCGCTGCAGTGCGCAGGAGACCGCGGCCCGCGCCCTAGCGCGCCCGAGCCGGAGCCGGAGCCGGGCCGGGGTCCGCGCACCTGGCGGATGTGTCCGGCTGCGCGCGCCAACGCAGCAGCCCGAGCAGCGGCCGCCGCCCGCGCGGCGGGGATGCCCGGACACCGGGCCCCGGGGCTGGGCCCCCGGCGGTAACCGGAGCGGGGGGGCCGCGCCCCCCCTCCCCCCTCGCCGGTCCCAGAGCCGCAGCTGCTGCGCCCGCGCGCTCCCGGGGACATTCTAACCGCCGCCGGGTCCCGCCGCCTCTCGCCCCGCTATTAATACCGGCGGCCCGGGAGGGGGGCGCAGCGTGCGCAGCGCAGCCATGGGGACGCTGCTGGCCTTCGTGGTCGGCGCCGCACTGGGTGAGTGAGCGGGGGGCGCGCGCGGCAGGGGCACAGCCGGCACACTGGCCGGGCGGCGGGGTTCGCTCTCGCGACTTCGGGCCGCGGGCGAGGGCCGTCCCCACCCCATCCCCCGGCCCGGCTAAGTCCGCTTCAGAAGTTGCGCGCGCGGGGAGCGGGGCTCCGGAGGGCGCAGAGGTGCGGGTGGGCGCGAGCGGGCGAGGGCCGGGCTGGCACGGCTCAGCGGCTGCGGGCGCCCAGCCGGGGGCGAGGAAACGCGGAGTCAGCTGCTCCCGGAGAGCCCCGCAGGCTGCAATGTGACACCTACAGCCTCGGGAGGTGGGAGGGGGGGAGGCGGCGCCCGGAGATTGAGACCGAGAGAGAGAGAGAGACGCGGGGAGAGATCGAGACGGAAGGGAAGCAGCGGCGAGAGACACAGAACTACTCCTGAGTGCTCCGCTGGGAGACTGGGGAGCTGGAAAGTGAGGGGGAAGACAGAGAGAGGGGTGCAGAGTATGCCAGAGAGTTAGGGATCTGAGCGGTGGAGAGAGAAAAACTTGAGCTAGGCAGGAAGAGAGAGAGACACGGGTAGACACAGGGAGAGATGGAGTTTTAAAAGGACAGGGAAGGGTGCAGGGCGAGATGGAGAGGCCAGGAGAGGGTGTCTGAGCCTGAGATAAAGATACAAAGTGGGGCCTCGGAGAGATCCCTGAGAGAGATAAAGAGGGGGCGACAAAGACTGAGGCGCTCAGGGAGATGGAAAGAAAGAGCAGAGGAGGAGGGCAGAAAAGCCCGATTAATAGAGGAAAGGATGGAGGCAAAGGAAAAGCCTCGAAGCTGGAAAGACAGCACGAGCTAGTGAGCAGGAAGGAGGAGGCAGGTGAGAATGAGGATGAGGGACTCAAAGGGACTGGAATCTGCCGGGGATGTGAAGGCCCTGTGTCGGGAAAGAGCTCAGAGAGTTTTGAGAAGATGATGGGGGTGGGATTGGCTTCAGGAAGTGGGGAGCCTGGGAGCAGAGGGGACTGAGGCAGGAGAAGATAGGAGGGGGTGGATGTCGGGAACTTACGGGACTGGGGAGCAGGGCTGAAGTGTTTTTGTGCCCTGGATCCAGTGCCCACCTTCTTCTCTGAGGCCTTGGCTTCTCCCAACCCATTTGTCTGGGGCTGGTTGGTCTTAGAGAGCAGTCAGTGCTGGTAGAACTGACACTGCCACCGTGAATTTCTAATGCCACTGGAATTCTGGTCCCACCACCTAGACACTGCAATACCTTGGACAAGTGGCCTCCTGAGAAAGGGGTACTTAGGTAGCACAGACTCTAAGTTACTGACCACAGTAACAGTCCTGTTGATTGGGGGCATCCAATGTACCATGGGCTTCCCTAGTGGCTCAGACAGTAAAGAATCCGCCTGCAATGCAGGAAATCCGGGTTCGATCCCTAGGTCAGGAAGAGCCCCTGGAGAAGGGCATGGCTACCCACTCCAGTATTTTTGCCTGGAGAATCCCATGGACAGAGGAGCCTGGTGGGCTACCGTCCATGGGGTTGCAGAGTCGGACACAGCTGAGCGCACACACAATGTATCAGGTCCCCTGCAGCCTTACCTGCCGTAAAGAACCTGCCCAGCCACCTCCAGAAGAAAGACAGTCGTTTCCCTCACTATTCACAGGGGCAATCAGAGAGGATGAGGGACTCACCAAGGGCACGTAGCTGGTGGCAGGGCCAAGCTCCGAGCCTGGTTCTGGCTATTCCTGATCGTAATCAACGGGAACCAGATGGCTTCCAAGGGGCCTGAGAGCTGTCAGCCAGTGAGCCTGGCATTGCCAAGGGTGGTGGGTGCCCCGGCTTGACCTGAGCCCACTGTCCGTGCAGTGTCCTCAGCCTGGGGGGGCTGCGTGGAGGTGGACTCGGAGACCGAGGCCGTGTACGGGATGACCTTCAAAATCCTGTGCATCTCCTGCAAGCGCCGCAGTGAGACCACGGCCGAGACCTTCACCGAGTGGACTTTCCGCCAGAAGGGCACAGAGGAGTTTGTCAAGGTGGGTGGGCTCCTGGCACAGGAGGGTGGGCATCTGTGCGGGAGCTAGTGATGGGGAGCAGGGTTCCGGCTGGGGTTGCGAGTTTGTTTGCACCTAGGTGCCATTTCTGATGACCTGGATCCACATGCCAGCTCCACCAGGACCGGCTGGTGACCTTGGACAAGCCGTTGAACCTCTCTGAACCTTCATTGCCTCCTCTATAAAGAAGGGGGAGCGGGTAGTCTCCAGCTCTGAGGCTGGTGTGAGAATTGAGTTCCTGCACCTGGCACACGGTTGTCACAAAATATATGTCATCGGAATTATTTTATACCAGCAAAAAATGCCTCAGATTGTTACCGTGGAACGAAACAGAACTTTTTGACCTCCTTTTCACTCTCTGTGTTTTGAATTGCATAGGAGGGGGTTCCATAAACTTTTTGAGGGCCTGCCAGAGAATTGAAGTCTACAGCAGCCAGAACTGGGCTGTCTCTCGCCCTGCCTGGGGAGTGTGTCTGGGGGCCGGGCAAGATGGTAGAGAATGAAGACCAGAAAGGCTGAAGGGGTCTCCGGAGGATGGCCAAGGAACACGTGCAGCAGTGTGTGTGTGTCAGGGCTTGGGCACAGTCTGGGTCCTTTTGTGTCTGTGCATCAGGGTGAGGGGCAAAATAGAGGTCTCGGTGGGGCGGGGGTGGCTGGCAGTGACCCCGTGCCCACTGCCCCCAGATCCTGCGCTATGAGAACGAGGTGCTGCAACTGGAAGAGGATGAACGCTTTGAGGGCCGCGTGGTGTGGAACGGCAGCCGGGGCACCAAGGACCTGCAGGACCTGTCCATCTTCATCACCAATGTCACCTACAACCACTCGGGCGACTACGAGTGCCACGTGTACCGCCTGCTCTTCTTCGAAAACTACGAGCACAACACCAGCGTCGTCAAAAAGATCCACCTTGAGGTGGTGGACAAAGGTGAGTCAGGCCCCCGGGCAGCCAGATGGAGGGACAGATGGCGGAAGTGGGGGCGGAGGGACAGGCTGGCTCAGCGCCTGGGCAGCAGGGGGTGGAGGCAACACCTCCCGCCTGGACTCCAGCTCCAGCCCCCACTTCCCTTCAGCCGCGGAGAGGTCGTGGCGGGCCTGTCCCACTGAAGTGCTGAGTGCAGAGCTGAGCTCTGCCCCC
The DNA here is from genome assembly GCA_006410675.1 of Oreotragus oreotragus. NCBI lineage: Eukaryota > Metazoa > Chordata > Mammalia > Artiodactyla > Bovidae > Oreotragus > Oreotragus oreotragus. The sequence continues at coordinate 389,022 of SJYX01011710.1, forward strand.
TGCGCTGTGCCTCCCTGTCTCTGAGCCTGAGTATCGTCCTGTAGGAAACAGGTGATAACGGTGTCTCTCTCGGTGTGTCGTTGGAGCCATTCTGATGTCGTGGGGGAGGTGGTGAGGATGGAGTGAGATGCTGGGTGTCCGAGGCTGGTGTGTCTGTCACAGCAGGGCCTCGGCACACGGGCCCATGGTCGTGGTGCTTCTGATTGTCAACAGCCTTAGCCCTGCCCCTCTGCGTCACCTGGGGCAGGAAGTCAGTGGTGTCACCTGTGGCGGGGCTCCTCACGTTCTTCCATATGCGGTCGTCCTGTTTGGATGATCTTGACTCAACAGATCCGCGTTGGGCCCAGGATTCTGTCTCAGATGAGGCCAAGGCTGCAGGTCTGGGGCCACGCTGAGCAGCAAAGATCTAAGGTGTGTTTTGAATCATTTTTCATCATTTCGGCTTCAACTGCTTTGGACTCCTTCCCTGAACCATCTTCTGATTGGGTGTAAATTGGAATTTTCCAGGGCCCCAGGGGCCATTGGCCTAGAGAGTCAGGGAGATATCCCAGACCTTGGGCTTCCAAAGAGGATGGCAGGTGAGTCCCGAGGGGCCATCAGTACAGGCCACCATCACGGGCCATGTGCATTGGTGCCCCCCTTCCCCAAGACGGGGGCTGGCCTCATCGTCCTGTATGAAGTCCCTCACTGAATTCTCCCACCCACCATCTGGTGGCTCAGACAGTAAAGAATCTACCTGCAATGCAGGAGATGCAGGTTCGACCCCTGGGTCAGGAAGATCCCCTGTAGAAGGAAATGGCAACCCACTCCAGTATTCTTGCCTGGGAAATCCCATGGACAGAGGAGCCTGGCAGGCCACAGTCTACAGGGTCGCAAAGAGTCGGACATGACTTAGCAACGAAAAAACAACCCACTTTCTGATGTAGAAGCNATGGCAACCCACTCCAGTATTCTTGCCTGGGAAATCCCATGGACAGAGGAGCCTGGCAGGCCACAGTCTACAGGGTCGCAAAGAGTCGGACATGACTTAGCAACGAAAAAACAACCCACTTTCTGGTGTAGAAGCTCTTCTTATCCCCATTTTGCAGATGGGGAAACCGAGGCTCAGGGAGGTAAGATTATAAGGCCAAGGTCACAGAGCTGTGACCTGGATTTGAACCCAGCCAAACCTGTATGATTATTGTTTTTATTCTTGGCATGATTCACTATACTCTGCTGTCAGCCAGAGCCTGTGGGTTCCTGTTGGTAATTAGCATTTTTACGTGCATTAGCAAAGTGATCTAGCAGAATTCAATTCAGGAGACATGTCTGAGCAACTCTTTGGTGTAGGTCATGATGCTGGGTGGGTGGCCACCCACAGACGTCAATGATGGAGCCCTGCCCTAGTGAGTTGGGTGATGGTGGAGGAGTGTGAAAAAGACACCCCCAAATATTGTGGCTTAACAAAGTCTGGGTCAGTCCCATCTCCAAAATCTGTGCTCAGGTGAAGGGTCAGGGGGTAGGAAGTTTCCTGGATGCCCTTTGGGCACCCAAGTTCTTTCCATCTTGTGGCTCAGCCCTTGCTCATGATGCTGTCTTCCCCAGCATGGTGGAGCTTGGGCTTAGGCACGCCCAGGTCCCAGAAGAGCCTCTATTTTTTTTTTTTTAACTCCAGTGTTCTTGCCTGGAGAATCCCAGGGACGGGGGAGCCTGGTGGGCTACAGTCCCTGGGGTTGCAAAGAGTCGGACATGACTAAGTGACTTAGCAGTAGCATGCTATAGTGTTTTCACATTACCAAACACCAAACATAACAACAATAATTTTTTTTAATTATCATCCCAGAGTATTTTTAATATTATCCACCATATTATCGTTTTTCTAATCCTTAGCCACCATGCTATATGTTCTAAAATATTATCAGTCATGTCATAGTTTTTAAAAAAGTTTTATTCGGTATGTATTCAGCATCCTTGCTCATTTTGTGGTATTTTTAACATCATGTGTCACTCTATGGCATTTCATTCCCCATGGTATTATTGTATTGCTAGCATCAGTAGCCATTGCTGTTTTCTTTATCATAAGGCACTGTCTTACTGCCATTTCAACATTACCTAATCAGCTGGTATTGCCTCCTGATCATGACCCCACAGTAATGAACTGAGTGCGGGAGATGAGGCCTTCTCTGAGCTGGGAGGGGTGCAGAAGATGGTAGGAAGCATCTGGGTGTCTCCCACCAGGGGTGGGGCTGGCATCTGGGGCCAGGAAGGCACAGCCAGTAAGAGGGGAGCAGGTGGGGAGGTGCAGTGGTGGCTGAGGCTGGCGAGACATCCGCCCGTAGGCGTGCAGGCTGGGGCTTCAGATCTGCCCCTGGGGGCAGGCAGGTGAAGCTCTCGAAGATTCAGGGATTTTGAAGCAATCAAAGGCTCCCACAGAGAAACTGCCTCTGCTCCTGGGTGTGACTGCTCTATCTCAGTTTCTCATCTGTGAAGTCGTGGGGGGTGGGGTGGGGAGGGAAGGGGACGAGAGCCCCGCCTCCTGAGATGTCTATGGGTTGATGAAGACTGCCCTGGACATACCACGGCCGTTTCCAAGTCTCTCTTTGGCTGCGGGAGCTTTTAAGAGTAGATAAGAGCTCGGACGCTCCTGCAGTCAGTTCCACTTGGAGTTGACTCCTGGCTTTGAGCGCAATCCTGGCTGTGCGTCCTTGCCTGGCACTTTCCCCTCTCTGAAGTGAAGTGAAGTGAAAGTTGCTCAGTCGTGTCTGACCGCGACACCGTGGACTGCAGCCCGCCAGGCTCCTTTGTGAAATTCTCCAGACAAGAATACTGGAGTGGGTAGCCATTCGCAGGGGATCTTCCGTCCCAGGGATCAAGCCCACGTCTCCTACATTGCAGGCAGATTCTTTACTGTCTGAGCCACCAGGGAAGTCCTCAGTAAACCTGTCCTGCAGATGGCCTAGAGAGCCGGACCTGCCACCCCCCTACTCTGATGGGGAGAGCAGGACACCAGTTTACTTAATCCATTTGGTTGGTGAGTTCTAGGAGCAGGGGTGAGAATTCTGATGACTGAGTTTTATCCATGCTTGCTTGTGTGTGTGTGTTCAGTCATGTCTGACTCTTTGTGACCCCATGGACTGTAGCCCAACCACCAGGCTCTTCTGTCCATGAAATTTCCCAGACCAGAATATTAGAGTGGGTTGCCATTTCCTCCTCCAGGGAATCTTCCCAACCCAGAGATCGAACCCACATCCCTTGTGTCTCATGCCCTGGGAGGCAGATTCTTTACCACTGAGCTTTATCCAACATGTATTCAACTCTGTGCTTCTGGAGCTTAGCTTACATGGGAAGCCTGGACTCTCTGTATCCTTGGGGTTGTTTCGGAGTCAGGGAGATGTTCAGATAAAGAACTCAGGACAGAGCCTGGGCGAGAGCATGCTTTCGCCGCAGGAGACACATTCAGGGCATCTCTGGAGTGAAAGAAACAGGTGAGGTGTGGAGTCCTGTCCCCAGCTCTCCTGCCGGGAAGCAGGGGAGAAGCATGGGACCCTGCACCCCCCTCCCTGTGGCCCAGAAAGCCTTGGTACCATCTGCCTCGGGTGGAGCAGCAGAAAGTGCCCACTCCCGGGGGAGGCGGAAATGGCAACCCGTTCCAGTGTTCTTGCCTGGAAAATCCCATGGATGGAGGAGCCTGACGAGCTACAGTTCATAGGGTTGCAAAGAGTCGGACATGACTAAGCAACTGAGCGCACACCTAGGGGAGGAAGGCCACGTGGGAACAGCGGGGAAGATGAGGTCCCGGCCATCCAGGAGGAGGGGCTGGGGATGCAGGCGGACACCTGCGAAATCGGGCCGAGGACGCCACCATGGGCTTGCGTCCTGGTGCCCCGGCTGAACATGCTCCTTTTACAGTTTAAATTTAGGCTCCACGAAAGGAAGCTGACATTGGCAAGAGCCAGGGTTGTGGAAAGGAGAGAGGGTTTCCGGAAAACGTCAGCAAACAGCCAGCACTTAGGGAGTGCTGACTGTGGGCACATCCATGCATGTTACAGATGTTAACCCATTTCCTCTTCCCAGCAACCCTGTGAGAAGGCCTGAGTATTACCATCCTTATTTTACGGCAGGGGAATAGAGGCTCAGAGAGGTGGAGTCATTTGCCTGTGGTCACACAGCAGAGGCAGAGATAAGATTTGGACCCTAACAATCTGGCTCCAGAGCCCTGCTATTAACTACTGTGCTGTTTCACCCCAATAGTAACAGTGATGATATTAATAATAGTAAATATGTATCAAGTGCTCTCTATCTATCAAGCACTATCGTAAGGGTTTTAAAAGCTTATCTAATTCTCACAGCACTCCCATGAAGGAGATACTGTGATTATCAACTTTTTACAGGTGGAGAAATTGAGACACAGAGAGGCTGAGTCACTTGCCCAGGGTCACACAGCTGACCAGTGGCAGAGCCAGGATTTGAACCTGAGCCTTCTCATTGCAGAGCTTCAGCTCTGGGGCACTTACAATCACCTGTATGACATGGAGGCATCCTCGAGTGACACAAGGAGACAGGTTCAGGGCGATCCGAAAGCTCTTCCAAGGCCAATTATTAAGAACCGGTGTAACAATGATACCTCTAGGGGGAGAGCGTGGCCTCATTTGCAGACAAGGCCCAGGGAGGTCAAGCCACTTGCCCAGGCTTGCACAGCCAACTCAGGACACACTCAGGCTGCCCCCTGCCCCTGCCTGCCCCCTGACCCTGCCTGGCCCCTGCAGCCAACAGAGATATGGCGTCCATCGTGTCCGAGATCATGATGTACGTGCTCATCGTGGTGTTGACCATTTGGCTCGTGGCAGAGATGGTTTACTGCTACAAGAAGATCGCCGCTGCCACGGAGGCTGCCGCACAAGAGAACGCGTGAGTGGGGTCCTGAAGAGGGGAGAAACAGCCCAGATCACCTAGTGCTTCCCAGAGGGGAGCATGGGCTGAGTGGGGAGGCGGGTGGGGAAGTGCCCAGGCACCGTCTGCCAGTCCTCCGCAGAGGGGGCCATTTGGTGCCGGAGATGGGGTGAGGCTGCGACTGGGTCCCCGCCCCTCCGTGCTCAGACCCTTAGCCCCCACTTCTGTTAGGATCCAGAGCTCGGGCCTGGCATCACCTGCCCCAGAGATACATGACTCTAGGCCCTAGCCCTTCTTATCTGCCAGGACCCAGGAGTCTGAGCCCCCCACTCGCTGCTCCCTCAGACTCAGACCCCAACCCCTTGGCAACCTAGGAGTCTAGGCCCCCAGAACCCCTCCTCCCGCACATTCAGGACTCCAGACCTCCAGCCTGGGCTCCTCTTGGATCCCTAGGATCCAGCCTGCTGCCTCCTCTTCTCTCTAACCCCTGTGCCCCTGGGGAACAGAAACCTCAACCGTCATCCGTCTCCATGGGGGGATGGGCCAGACTGACGATGGGGTTGCTGGACGCCTGACTTTTGCCCCCACAGCTCAGAATACTTGGCCATCACCTCAGAAAGCAAAGAGAACTGTACGGGTGTCCAGGTGGCCGAATAGCCCCGGTAAGGTGGGTGGGCAGGCGGGCAGGGGGCTGGAGAGCCTGGGAGGTGCCAGCTAGCTGTTAGGTTTGTCATGCCCTGTCTCTCCCCTTTCAGGCCCTTGGCTCCGCCTCAAGGAAGAGCCAGCCCTGACGGGGGAACATCCAGGCGAGGTCTGCCCCCGATGGGGGTTGTCCATTCCTGGGCCTCCACAAGCCTCAGAATCCTGCCAACGGAGCCTCCAGGGTGGGAGGGGGCAGGGGGCTCGGCTCACACCCCTAATCCAGCCTTCTTCCTCCTGCCCCATCACCCACCCGCGCCATGCATGATGGCTAAAGCAATACTGCCGCTGCCCCCTACCCTTGCTTCTGCTGCCTGTTTGGGGGGGGGGTCGGTGAGGTGGGGGCAGCGGCTCCGCACCCCTCCTTCTTGCTGATTTGCACACACTGGCCGCTTCGGACACGCACTAACAGGGGCCCAGTGCCTCCCTGCCCCCTCCCCGCCCAGTAGGGCTTGTGATGGCTGGAACGGTTCGGGGCAGGGGGTTCCTGGACACCCCCCCCCCACAACTCCCCTCCGACCCCCGGTGCCATTTCCCCTCCTGCTTCCTCTGGCTGGACCTGGGGTCTCCTCTCCCTGCGACACACTCTCACCCCAGCCCAACCCACCCTCTCTCACCAGCCTTGGATTGTGGCCACTTAGAAAGGGGCCCATTCAGCCTCGTCTCTCTTTACACAAGTAGTTTTGTTCATGAAATAAAGATTCTTGGACTTGATTCACAGTCTCTCTCATGAGCCCAGTCACCTTCTACACCCCCTCCCAATCCGAGAGAGCCCCCTGGTATTTCCGGGATCCCGCCCTCTTGGCCTGGTGACAGGGCCTCTGTGCACATGTTCGGTGGGGGAAGGATGGGGAAGGACAGACGAGAGCTGCATCTCAGGCTCAGCACCGGCCTGACGTCTCAGCGGGTGCAGCCACTTGATACTTGATTAGTGTTGGGGTTCAGGGAGTCATTAGCTCAGCGGGGATCAGGAGTTTCAAGGGAGCCAGACTGGAGCAGAGGAAGCGGACTGGTAGTGGAGGTGGGAGGTGATTAGGGAAGGAGAAAGAGGGCAGTGAATGGAGGGGAAGGGACTGGGGACCCTGCACCAGCCTGTCCCCCCGGGTGAGGCCGTGGCTCTGAGTGCACAGGTGCGTCGGGCCAGTGGCTGTGTCTGACAGCATAGGGGTGGCCTGTCTGGGATGAGCAGCTGTGCCCTGACTGAGTCTGGGTGGTGGCTGTCCACAGGTAATGACCCTGTGTGTCTGGGTGTCTATCCGGCCCTGGGGTCTGACGTCAATGACTCCTGGGCTGCTGGCGGGACAGTGCGTATCTGCCTGTGGACACTTCCGGCCGCTTGGCCTGGGCCTCAGCACTCTGTGCAGCCTTTTCCGGGCCAAGTCCCCATCCCCCTTGTCTAGGACTTCCCCACTCCAGAGGTCATCGCTGCAGGCGGCAGAGAGGCTGCCAAAGCAAACCAGCCCCCGTGACTTGTAGGAAAGCGGCTGGGGGGAGGGGGCTGGGGGGAG
>SJYX01011710.1:400572-435606 GCA_006410675.1 Oreotragus oreotragus
CCCTCCTCGCCCCTTCCCCGCCCCCTCCTCCTCAGGTGAGGCAGCTAGGCCTAGCAGGCCCCTCGCGCTGGCTGCCGCTGCCTCTGCCTCCGGGGCCCGCTGCCGCTGCGGGGCCACCATGCTCCTGCCCAGGCCTGGAGACTGACCCTAAACCGGCACCATCTCTCAGCTCCGCCCCCACCTGCCGGACCCCAGGGTAAGGACCAGGGTCCTCAGGCTCCCGTCCCCAGGACGTGGGCCCCCTCACCCCTGCCCACCCTAATGCCCACTTCCCATTAGAGGTGCTCCGAGAGGGCCCAGTCGGACTTCTCTCCAAGGACCTCAGAGTTCTAGCCCCCGCTTCTTCAGACTCCCAAGATCGGGTCCCGGTCTCCTCCTCCCTCCAACCCAGGAGTCCAGCCCCTGTGCTGCCCCTCCCTCATAAGAAGCAGTCCTGGTCCCAAGCCTCTCTTTCCCCAGGACCCGGGAGCTGAGGCCTCCAGCCCGCCTTCCTCAGACCCGGGAATTCAGACCCCGCAGTCCCCTCTCCACCCTGGCCCAGGCCCAGGGTCCCCCGGCGCTAGAAATCCCATCATCCCCCTAGCTGCTGGCCACACACTGACCCCATCCTTGAACCCAGCCCAGTCTGTGTCCGTGATCACGGCGTGCTCTGGCCAGGGCCCAGTTCCTCAGCCTCCCTGGATGGGCGCCTGGGACTGGGGGCACAGGGGCCGGGCTGGGCTCCCCCAGGCCCTGCCTCCCCCTCGTTCATCTCCCCACAGGTCCCGCCCCGGCCCCGGAGGTCAGCCGGGGAATCATTAACTAGAGGCTGTGACATGGCGGAGAAGGAGGGTGAGTCCCCCTGTCCCTGAGACCTGAGCTCTGCCTGGCGCCCCTCCCCTCCCTCTGTGCTGTCTTCCCAACCCTCTGCTCCCTTGGAGCCCCCTCTCTCTGGCACCCCCTCGTGGGCCCACCCCCACCCCCTTCTGAAGCCTCCTCCACCTAATTAACTGTTAACCAAATTCTCTGTGGGGCTGCAACACCACCTGCCTCCCGGCCACCCCATATGACCTTCCTGGCTCCCTGCCTCAGTTTCCCCTCACCCCCCAATGATTTCTCAGCTACCTCTGGACCTGTCCTTTACTTGGGGTCAAGGCTGGGAAACTAGCTATCACCGTTCAGGACGTAGACTCTGAATGGAATGCACAGGCCTGCCTTTAACATATACGTGTGATTTTATTTATTTACTCATTTGTTTAGTTTTGACTGTGCTGCACGCAGGCGTTTCTCTAGCTGTGGTGCGAGGGCTTCTCCTTGCGGCGGCTTCTCTTGTTGCAGAGCAGGGCTCGAGGGGGCTCAGGCTTCAGTCGTTGGGACACATGGGCGCATTGGTTGCTCTTCCCGGGCCCTAGGGCACAGGCGGGCTTTGTTGCTCTACGGTATGTGGGATCCTCACATGGAACCCAGGTCTCCTGAGTTGCCAGGCACACTCTTTACCACTGAGCCAACAGGGAAGCCCCACCAGGCTGCCTTCGAACCTTCCTCTGCCACTGACTTTTACTGTGCAATCTGGCGAAGTGGCGTCGTTCCTCTGGGCTTCATTTCAAGTATGGGTTCTAATGCCACCTACCCACCTACGTGAGGTTGTTGGGAGCACAGGACATGCACAAGGCACCAGCGTGGGGCTTCGTGCATAAAACACGCGGGGTACCCCAGATGTGGGGTGCCCCAGAGCTGTCATGGCAGAGGTCAGCCCACTTGGAGACCTGGGGCCCAAGACCCCCACCGATACCAGACGTTCCTTCCACCTCCTCACTCTGTGGGCAGAGCAGAGGGAGGACTTTGGACTCGGTCTGGATGGATGAAGAGAGGAGACACAACAGAGGAACCACTCTAGGGATGGTGGGCAGGAACCACACCTCCAGTTGGACGGACACTCGAGGGCTTGTGGAATCCCCTGGAAGGGGCTCCAGACACCCTGACTCCCTCCTAGCCTGCTCCACACTTGAGAGCCAGCTGGAGGAGACCAGTTAGTGGTGGCTCTTTCTTCCTGCCCTCCCCAGCTGGGGCTGACTCTCTCTCTTCTTCCTGGAACCAGGCTAGTTGGTCTCGGTCCCAAGCAGTGTCACTCTCTAGCTGTGAGGCCCTGGGCAAGTGGCTTACCCTCTCTGGGCCTCATTTCTTCCTCTGTAAAAAAAAAAAAAAAAAAAAAGAGCAGTACTAATGTCCACCCTATAGGATGGTGTGAAGATTTAAATGTCGTGATAGGCAGGGAGCACTGAGTGTACTGGCTGAAATGATGGGTATGGATCACTGGCCTCCTTGCGTCTCAGCACAGCTAGAAAATCAGAGCCCAAACCATCCAGCTGTGAACTGCCAGCTGTGTCTGACTTTGCGATCCCAGGGACTGTAGCCCACCAGGCTCCTCTGTCCATGGAACTCTCCAGGAAAGAATACTGGAGTGGATAGCCATTCTCTTCTTCAGAGGATCTTCCCAATGCGGGTATTGAACCTGGGTTTCCCGCATTGCAGGTAGATTCTTTACCGTCTGAGCCACCAGGCTCCCAGTGGCCTGGGAGACAGCACTCAACCCTTGTTGAGCAGGTGGGTGGCAGAGCTGGCACCTGTGGAAACTTTCCTTCCTGGGGCCCACTGAAGGGACTCACCAGGCCTGGGGCTCATGGGTGAATGAACCAGAGAAGCAAAGTGGAGGGTGCCCTAGTCTTGGAGAGGAGTCCTACCATCATGGCAAACCTGGGCTTACTTGCGGGGTTACCTGGTGTTGGGGGCTGAACCTCCCTGGGCTTCCTTCCCTCATCTGTACAGCGGGGTGGTGATGATGACAGAGGATGAGATGGCTGGGTGGCATCACTGACTCGATGGATGTGAGTCTGAGTGAATGCCAGGAGTTGGTGATGGACCGGGAGGCCTGGCGTGCTGCGATTCATGGGGTCGCAAAGAGTCTGACACCGCTGAGCAGCTGAACTGAACTGAAGGATTTCAGGAAACTGCAAGATGGGGTTGGGCTCCCTAGGTGGCGCTAGTGGTAACACCTGCCAGCGCAGGAGACTTAGAGACGCGGGATTTGATCCCTGGGTGGGGAAGATCCCCTGGAGGAGGGCATGGCAACCCTCTGCGGTATTCTTGCCTGGAGAAGCCTATGGGCAGAGAAGCCTGGCGGACTGAAGTCCCTAGGGCCACAGCTGAAGAACTTGCCACTGACACACATCCTGGCAGGATGGGGTTAGGACGGGCCTAGGGCCGGTGTGTCTTCTGAGAGCTGCCGTTGTGCTAACGTTTGTGTTACCATTCTGCTGGCGAAGGGCACCCAGGGTGAGGTTCTTGGTGCTCCCTGGGCACTCCGGATCAGAGGAGGTGATATCTGAGTTGACACTCAGAATGAGGCAGGAGTAAGTAGGTGTGCCAGGCAGACGGAAGAGCAAGGCAAACAGCTGGGGGTGACCATCTGCCAGGTGTATGGTGGCATGTTGCTAATTCGGGATTTCTGGAGGTAAAGTTGGAAATGGAGCTGGGCGGGTGATGAAACAAGCAGGCTGGACCAAGTTTTGTTAAGACTCTGATAAGAAGCCGACCCATGCCTGGACAGTGCCGGCTCTCTCCACAAGATGGAGCTCTTTCTTTCTTTCTTTCTTTCTTTTTTTTAAACCTTGTATAAGTCCAGTCATTTTGGTTGCTTTTTGGAAACTCTATCAATTGTCTGGTAAGGACCCTTATGGCTGTCTGGGAATTGGGGAAAACATGTTCAACCCCAAAATCTCTGATAGCTGTGCTTACATCCTAGAGGGCCTGGTACCTTGGGCTGAGGGCCTTAGACTGTCCTGAGAGGCACTGGGGAGTCGTGGAGGGTTCTAGGGACAGGTTGGATTTGCTGCTAGGGAAGACCCCCCAGGTTTCCATGTGGAGGCTGGACCAGAAGGAGAGACTGAGCCCAGGGGTTGGAGCGGGTGGGGGCAGGGAAGGAGAGAGTGGGCAGGAGACACTCAGGAGGCCTGAGCGTGGGGAGAGGAAAGTGTTCTGCACAGAGGGACAGACCTGCGGATGAGGACCTCTGAGACGGGACCTGGGGACTTAGGGAGACGTGGAGGCCAGTATGGAATCTGGGAGGTGTGACGGATGTGGTGATTCCAAGGGGAGGCATCTACGAGGCTGCAGGACCCCCGACCTAGGAGTAAGCAGAGTCCAGAGCTTGGGACAGAAAACGCAGTCTGTGGGGGTGGAGTGGGGAGGCGTGAGGGGAAGAAGGCCGGGGCCGCCCTGTGAACCCCAGATTTCAGAGAGCATGTGGAGGGTCAGAAGATGGAGGCGTAGTAAGCAAATCAGACAAGGGTGGTGTCCCAGAAATCAGATGGGGAGAGAATTTTGTTCGGGAAGTTGGAGTTGGGCACACGAGGACAGACACGGAGCTGTTTGAGTGGAGTTTCAGAGACAAGGAACCAAGGACATCACTTGGGAGGGTTTTGCAGCCAAATGGTGGAGGCAGCAGAACTGCCTTGTGAGGAGACGAGGGCAGCCTAGCGCCCCTGCAGGAACAGGGGGCGGAGCCTCAGGGGGACGCTTGGGGGTCCCGGCTTACCAGGCTCTATTGCCCCGAGGAATCACACCAGGATGCTGCCTCTTGTGCATTGAGGACACTTCCTGCCTTGGCGAAGATATGCCATCAGGCTGCCTCTCTGAAGAACCTGGGTGAGGACGCTTCCTGTCCCACCAGAGGCACTGTTTGGGGGTTGTCTGAAGTCTTCTGAATCACAGGGCATGGAGCAAGTTTCTCCTCTCACCTTAAGCGACACAAGGTGGCCGTGCTTCCTGCCCCGGCAGTCTTGCCAGGGCCTCTAGCCTGGGCTCTGAGTGGCCCAAAGCTCCGCAGGCATGTCTGAAAACAAAGGACCCAGGACCAGCCTGATGGCTTCCAGAGTCAAGACCTCCCACTGAAACCAGGAATGTGGTTGGGGACCAAGGTGGGGACGGGGTCCTCCCTGGTGGCTTAGTGGTTAAGAATCTGCCTGCAGTGCAGGAGACCTGGGTTCAGTCCCTGGGTGGGGAAGATCCCCTGGAGAAAGGAATGTCAAACCACTCCAGTATTCTTGCCTGGAGAATCCCATGGACAGAGGAGCCTGGAGGGCGACAGTTCACAAGGTCACACAGAGTCGGACCCAGCTGAAGTGACCAAGCAGCGGCAGCAAGGTGGGGACGGGGCCTGAGAGGCCCCCTCAGGGAGACAGGGAGGGCTCAGCCAGCCGCAGCTGGGCTGGGCTGGTCCGCCGGGGCCTCTTTGGAGGGAGGCGCACCTGGACGAGAATGGCTGGGTTCTCAAATTCTTAAGACACTCAGACAATAGCCATTGCAGGAAGGTCCTGGACCGCTCCCTGCTCCTTTCTGGGTGCTGGCCTGGCCCTGTGCCCATCAGCCATACTGCCGTGACCCAGATGGCAGAACTGGAAGGTCCTGCAGATGCCAGGGGCGGTCGGGTGCACGCCAGGCCCAGCGAAGGCTTTCAGCTGCCTTTTCTCTTTGGTTCCCCCCATCCCTAGCCAAAGGATTGGCTTTTCAGCCCCAGGGTCCCTGTTGCACTGGGAATAAAATTCCTCTTCTCCTCAGGCTGCCAGGCCTCCCCAGCTGGCCCCAGCCTTGGCCCCAACGCCTTCCCCAAGTTCATGCCATTCTGGCCACATCAGTGGCCTCTCTTGCCCTCTCACCCACCCTGCTTGTTCTGGCCTCAAGGGCCTGGCCTGTGCTATTCTCTGCCCACTGTGCCCTTCCATGAGAGCTCTTTGCTTGGCTGGCCTCAGCCCTCAGGTCTCAGCTCAAAAGCCCCTTCTTGGGGAGGCCCTTCTTGAATAGCCCACAGAAGAACCTGCTGCCCCCGACCTGTATCATTCTCTTTAGAGACTTGGCCGTGTTCTGGGCATGATCAAGTTCATTTACTTGTTTGCTTGTTTTGGTTTCCCCTCACTTTACACGCATGAGAATGTGAGCTCTGTGAGAGCATCTCAGCTGTCTTGTTTAGGGATGTGTCCCCATAGCCTAGAATGGTGCCAGGTACACAGTGGATGCTCCATAGGACCACAAGTGAATAAACTCCCATTTTACTGATGAGAAAACTGAGGCCCAGAGAGGTGAAGGGAGTTGTCCAAGACCACACAGCTATAATGATTTAAAAACATTTATTGACCAATAAAAATGAAAAAGAAAAAAAAGCATTAGCCAGCCACTGTAGCACAGAGAGGGTGGCAAGGCTTAGTGGTTATACGCCTGGATCCCAGTGCCAAACCAGTACTACCTCTTCCTGGCTGAGTCACCTTGGGCAGGTGGCTCCACTTCTGTGAGCCTCAGTTTCCCCTGTCTGAAAAATAGGAATCATAACTGAGACAAGGACTGAATAATACATTCAGAGCAGTGCTTGGCACAGAAGGCATCTGATAAGAGTACGGCTCCTAATTATTTGAAAGAAACTTCAAATAATATTTTTAGAGGTGAGTGCTAGGTGGATGCCCATTAAATAGATGAGGAAGTTGAGGCTTAAAAAGGTGATAGTACCTGCCCAAGGTCCCATATATAGCAGTGGGTAAGGCCAGTATATGTATTTTTTAATTTGGCTGGGCCACGCGATTTGCGGGATCTTAGTTCCCCGACCAGGGATCAACCCTGCGCCTTCAGCAGTGAAAGCATGGAGTCCTAACCACTGGACCACCAGGGAATTCCCAAGGCCAATATTTTTAAGTGAGGCTGACAAATTTCCAAATGTAGGTTCTCAACCTCTGGGGTCAATTTGACGCTGGAGCTGGGTCCTTCGGGAGAGGTCTGGTTTTGGGGGGTTCCCAGGGACAGAGGATCTGGAACAGCAGAGAGAAATGAGGCAGTGAGGAAATGCCAAACAGGAGGGAAGAGAGCTGCCAAGAGGGCAAAGGTCAGGGGTCACAGCCCCCAAGAGGCTCCAAGAACCTCTGGGAAAGTTAGCAGAAGTGAGAGGTCCAAGAAGGAGATACAGACGCAGCGTCATTGGGAAGGAGAAGTCCCTTCAGTGCCAGGAGTGTGGGCAGGGATGGGGGCAACTGTCCCAGCCACACCCCTTGCCAGCTGGAAGCCCTGGGGGGCTGGGCACCCTCCCCACAGGGGAGGGACAGGCCTGCCAACTGCTCGCCCCAAGAAACTGGACCCGGGACAGGGCAGGCTCAGGCGTGCTAAGTTAACCCCGGGGGGCAGGGCAGAGCGGGCCTCTTGCCACGATGAGGACAGGCCTGGCAGTGGCCCCAGCATGGTGTCTCTTGCAGGTGGCCGGACTGTGCCATGCTGCTCCGGACCCAAGCTGGCCGCTCTCACTGTGGGGACCGTCCTGCTCCTGACAGGCATCGGGGCAGCATCCTGGGCCATTGGTGAGCGTGGACAGACCCCTGCACCTCTGCCTCCCCTGCCCCTGGCAGCCCCCAGCCTGCCTGCCCTCACTTCTGCCTTCTCCGCAGCGACTGTTCTGCTCAGGAGTGATCAGGAGCCGCTGTACCCAGGTGAGTAGAGCGGGCTGCGACCCTCTGGGGGAGCCCTGGAGGAAACTCGCACCTGGTGGGAACTCAGTGAAAGGAGTTTTTAAATGAATACCCGAATGCCTGCAGGAATGCTGGTGGTGCTTATGCACCTGCGTGGCTGGTCTAATCCAATGTTTTTCAGACTCTAAACATGTTATCCATTAAGTGCATCATGAAATCAGTGAGCTGAAAACCACAGTTAAAAAAGTATGAAACAGATTTGATTAAAAAAAAAAATCAGAGTGCATCTCTTTCTGTAAGAAAAAGTCCTGTTAATCTTTCCTTTGGGTTTTATGAAGGTGGGTGTTATTCCCTCCATTTTACAGATGGGGAAACAGGCTTGGAGCAATGCCATAACTCACCCCAGGAGACGGAAGTTCGGGGCTACATCATAATGTAAACATGAGTTTCTTATTGTGAAACATGGTCAATACATGTTTGAGAGGTAGAGGTGCTGTATGAATTCAGCCAACCTTTTTCTGTTGCTTCTTGGTGGTAGCTACTGTTGTTATTCCCATTTTACAGATGTAGAAAGTGAGGACTGGAGAGGACACACCGTGGGCACATGATGGCGCCAGGAATAGCACTTAGGCTTGACTGGAAGAGATGTGGAGGCAGGAATAGTCACGCGAATAAATACCAGGGTGGCCAAGAAGTTCATTTGAGTTTTTCCATAGGTGGAAAAACGAATAGATATAGAAACTAATTGTGGAATGAATGAATGGATCTTTCTAAATGCTAACCCCAGGCTGCCATTCAGTGGCCAAAGCAGCAGGAAGAAAGGGGAAGTTGGGTGATGGGATGAATTTTTCATTCCCACGAGGCCCATCTAGTTCCATAAAGGACTCAGCTCACATTAAGAGCAGAAATGAACATCTAGACAGGAAGGCCATCAAGGTCAACCACCACAGTTGACACTTGCAGAGCATCTACCTGTGCCAGGCACAGGCCTCAGGGCTTTGCAAGTATTCATTCATTACATCCTTCCCACGGCCCATTTTAATATGGGGAAGTGAGGTGTGGAGAGACCAAGTGACTTGCTCCAGGTCACAGGGATCGGAACTCAGACAGCCTGGATCCAGAGCTTGTGTAGAACTACTATACTCTATTGTTTCTCCAGAAACAGCCCAGTGAGTTGCCATGTTGATGGCTAATGTATGCCAGGCCCCGGCTGCAGCCTTTGCACAAGACCCCTGTGAAGTTGGGGCCGTTTATCATCACTCCCATTTTGCACATGGGGGAAACTGAGGCCCAGTGACTTGTACTGACTTGCACACTGAATAAATGGCAGGGCAGAGGGGTCATGCACCTACCAGATTCGCCTCTATGACTCGCTACTGCTGCTAGGCTAAATCCCAACCCTTGGCGGACTCCAAGGCTCCTCGGACTCCACCCTCACCTCATGCTTGCTCCCAGCACTTCAGGCCCCAGCCCGTGGGCTGCTGTCTCACTCTCAAGGACCCTCCTAGAACCACAGTCTTTGCTCACCTGCTCTTTATGCTCACACCCAGAGGCAGGTTTCTGGGTCCTGTACCATCATGGCTGAGCTGAGGCTCCCACCTGGCCTGCCCTCTCTGGTTCTCAGCATCCTTATCTGGAAATTGGTGAGAATTAGCAGAGGTGATGTTCCGTGCAATGCTTGACTTTCAGCCAACTTGGTTAACATGGACTTCTGTGTCTCAGGCTTTAGGCTTTAACTTTCCCGAGCTAGACCTTTCTGCTCCCAGGCTCCATACCCTCTTCCCCCCACCACCCCACTATGACCCTCCTCACATGGCTCATGATTTACTCCTGGTGAATTTCAGAAGGGCAGGGGCATTTTGTTTACCACCCTAGACAGTGCCTGGTGCATAGAAGGTGCTTAGGAAACCTTTATTTAATGAATAAGCATGAGGACAAATCTCAGAGGTGAACTAACTTGTCCTGGGCTTCAGCTGGAAAGTAATGAGGCCACAATTCAGACCTGACTCTGGCCATCGCCAGCACTGTGCCCTCCCATTACACTTGGGTTTTTCAGAAACGCTGGGAAATTATAAAATGAACAAACAGAAACAACCCAGAAATGATATCCCCACCTCACTTTTCTGGGATTTTTCACACCTCTAAATATATCAGACAATTTGGTAAGCAAACCAAACCAGGTGACCCAGAACGTACTTTCTGCATGGCTTAAAATAACACAAACAAGAATAAAGAGTTTAAAAGTGAGAAACAGTGGCACAGAATATAGCTTTAAAAATACTTGGAGGGGGCATTTGATACTCCTTCCTCCCTCCCTCCTTCTCCTTCCGCTCCTCCCTCCAAATACATCCATAAAATGATAATTTTTTTCCTAAAACCTCACACTTTCTGGAAATCACAATCTCTGGAGCATTGAGAAGTCATTTAAAAATAAGAATTCACTCCCATCCCCAGCTGGTGTTTCAAACCCCAAGTCTTGGTCTGGGAACTCAAGGGGTGGTACCCATTGGAGGTACCGGATATTCTGGGCCCCATCCCAGAACAGGAAGCCATGATTAAGGCCAGTTAACCAGGAAGCTCCTAGTACAGGCCTACATGAGTATATTTGGGGAAAAGGGGCTGATAAGGGTCCGTATGAGAGCCACAGAAGGAGCAGGGAGTATGCAGGTAGGCAGGTCTGGATTCAAGTCCTGACTTTGCCAGTTCTTAGCTATATTCTCAGGGGCAAGTATGTCTTCTCTAAGGCTCAGTTTTCTCGTCTGTAAGATGGGCATAGAGATGGTCTCTCCCTCCCAGGATGATTGTGGGATAGAACCCCCCAGATATGACACATAGCATGGGGTCAGCCCATCCCCAGGAAATGTAGTCAGTGTTACTCTTTTAAAACTCATTTTTTAATTGGAGGATAATTGCTTTACAATGTTATATGGGTTTCTGCTGTATAAGAACGTGAATCAGCTATATGTCCCCTCCCTCGTGAGCCTCTCTCCCACTCCCCACCCAATCCCACACCTCTAGGTCGTCTCAGAGCACCAGGCTGGGCTCCTAGGGTTACAGTCACTTCCCACTAGCTATTGACTTTGTATCTAGTAATGTGCATGTCTCAGTGCTACTCTGTCAGTTTGTCCCACCCACTCCTTCGCCAGTGTTATTACTGTGCCTTTTTTGTTTAACCCTCAGGAGGAAAGTCGCTTGACAGGCTTTTCAGTTGCTCAGTCGTGTCTGACTCTTTGTGATCCCATGGACTGCAGCACGCCAGGCTTCCCTGTCCTTCACCAACTCCTGGAGTTTCCTCAAACTCATGTCCATTGAGTCAGTGATGCCCTCCAACCATCTCATCCTCTGTTGCCTCCTTCTCCTCCAGCCTTCAATCTTCCTTAGCATCAGGGTCTTTTGCAGTGAGTCAGCTCTTCGCATCAGGCAGCCAAAGTATTGGAGCTTTAGCATCAGTCCTTCCAATGAATATTCAGGGTTGATTTTTCAGAGCTGATTTCCTTAGGATTGATTGATTTGATCTCCTTAATGTCCAAGGGCCACTCAAAAGTCTTCTCCGGCACCACAGTTTGAAAGCATCAGTTCTTTGGTACTTGGCCTTCTTTGTGGTCCAACTCTCACATCCGTACATGACTACTGGAAAAACCATAGCTTTGACTATAAGGACCTTTGTTGGCAAAATGATGTCTCTGCTTTTTAATATGCTGTCTAGGTTTGTTATAGATTTTCTTCCAAGGAGCAAGTGTATTTTAGTTTCATGACTGCAGTCACAGGCAACATTAAAAGCTTGGGGTTTGGAGTCACTCAGGTCTGAATGCAAATCTTCTTTTTGCCTTTCTCTGTCCTCAGCAGGACAGGGTTCTCCCCAGAAGTTGCCTCCCCTTGTCCAGACCTGTGGGGCTGTGGGAAGACTGCTCAGCTTGGGTGTGGCCTCATCAAGTTCTTCCTCCAAGGATGCAAAGTTGAGTTTGGACCAGATTCACTGTCCCAGAATGTGCTGTCAGAACACCAGCCATTCAGGAGGCTCCATAGAAAAGGGGTTCACAGCTGATCTTTCCCCAAACCTACTCCTTCCCATCTTGCCCACCTCAGTCAATGAGCTCATCCTTCTAGTGGCTCAGACCAAACACCTTGGAATTGGCCTTGATCTCTCTTTTCCTTCCACCCACATCCAATCATAGCTGACCCTGTGGGCTCCATCCACAAATTCTATGCAGAATCCTCCACTGCCCCTACCCTGGCCTGGCCTCCATCCTCTCCCTCCTGAACCATCACATAGCCTCCTTCTTGGTCTCCTTGGTCCCATCCTGCCCCCTACAGTCTGCTCCCTACACACAGCCAGAGGGTGCCTGTGAACCCCTGAGTCAGATCAAGGCCCTCCTGGCTCAGCCCTCACTCCTGCTGCTGCTGCTGCTGCTAAGTCGCTTTAGTCGTGTCGGACTCTGTGCGACCCCATAGACGGCAGCCCACCAGGCTCCCCCGTCCCTGGAATTCTCTAGGCAAGAACATTCCCGACCCAGGAATCGAACCCAGGTCTCCCACATTGCAGGCAGACGCTTTACCGTCTGAGCCCCCAGGGAAGCCTGCATCTATTTTACTTCTCTCTCCTGTTTGTTATCCATCTTACCCACCCCACAGCTGGGGGTTTTGTCTGATTTGTTCATCGCTCGAAATAGAACCTGGCACAGACTGTTTGCTAAAGCGCACCTAAGGGCTGTGACCTGGCTTAGGTGTGGCAAGGGTCCTCTGGCCATGTGTGAGGAGCGGGCTGGAAGGGGCTGAAGGGAGCATCACTTTCCAGTGCGTTAAGCAGGCAGGAAGAATCCCCCATAGGCACTCTGCAGCCTTGCTGTGTATCTGCCTCCTGTCACAGTTGGTGAAGCTGTTTGATTGGGTGTTTTTTTGTTTTTTTTTTTGCTGTCTGTCTCCCCTGTGGATGGACTTTGTGCTTGGTGAGGGTACAGCCCAGAGATGTCTTGGTCATTTTTATGTCCCCCAGCATCACCCCACATAGGACCGGGCATGGAGTATGTGTCTAGTTAACACGTGTTGAATGAATGAATGAATGAATACTGCATCCTCTGCTTGAATAATTATCCTGCAACTTAGTATGTACTCAAGGCTCTGGCAAGTCCTGCAGAAAAAAGATAACTCTTCTAAGATTATAGGAAATCTATTTAGATATTTTGGCAATGTGATGTATTGGTCAACGATCTTCAGGCTATAAAAGAGAAAAGGAAAAACCAAGAAACTGGCTAAATAAAAGGGGAAATTATTAACTCACTTGAGTAACGATTCTGGAGGTTCTTTAAGCCTGATTCCATTAAGGAGCTGTAAAAATGTTCGCAGAATCTCCTGGCTTTCCTTTACATTGGTTTATCACTGCTGCCCCCATTCCCCCTCCTGCAGGCAAAGATGGACCTTGACAAATCTAGCTTCCAGCTCTTGGGCAACCCGTTTAGGAATCCCGGTGGCAAGAGGAACACTCCTCCCCCACCCTGCCAGGTCTCCCCACGGCGATGCAGAGTCTTAGGACCCCCAGTCTTTGGTCCAACTTGAGTCCTGAGCTCTTCCAGAGGCAGTCACAGATGTGCCGAGTCCGGGGTGCTCTGATCGGGCCTGCCAGGGCTCAGGACTAGACTGGCACAGGCAGAGAAGAGGCCGGGAGGGCTCGGGCGGGAAGGCGACCCAGGCGCTCCTCCTGTTGCCCTGCAGTGCAGGTCGGCCCGGCGGATGCTCGGCTCACGGTGTTCGACCAGACAGAGGGCACGTGGCGCCTGCTTTGCTCCTCGCGCTCCAACGCCAGGGTGGCGGGGCTCAGCTGCGAGGAGATGGGCTTCCTCAGGTACCCGGGGTGCCCCTGGTGGGGGGCTGGGAGGGCGGGGGGCCAGGTCTGACCGCTGCCCTGCCCAGGGCGTTGGACTTCTCGGAGCTGGACGTGCGGACGGCGGGCGCCAATGGCACGTCGGGCTTCTTCTGCGTGGACGAGGGGAGGCTGCCGCATGCCCGGAGGTTGCTCGAGGTCCTCTCCGTGTGGTGAGGAGGGCGGCGGGCAGGTGGGGCGCACGCCGCGGGCCCCAGCACCCCTGGGCGCCCACGCTCCCCCGGATGCCTTCCCTCCGTCCTAATTGGCCTCTTTTTCCGACTCTGTGTCTTCATCCCGGTCCCTCCCACAGTGACTGTCCCAGAGGCCGTTTCCTGGCTGCCAGCTGCCAAGGTGAGACCCCAAAACTCAGAGTCCTCTTCTGAAACTCCCTGCCCCTACCGTGGCAGGGCCATGGCCCATCAGATACCCCCAGATAGGCCTTATCCTCTCAGATCCTCCAAGGATGGAGCTGTGTCCTCTCCAGCTCCTCCAGGGTGGGGGGTCCACGTCCCCTCAGACCCCCAAAGTAGGGCCGTGTCCCCCTAGACCCCCACAGATGGGGCTGTGTTTCCTCAGACAGACCCCGTCCCCCTCAATCAGAGCGATGTTCCTCAGACCCCTCAGGTTGAGACCGTGACCACTCACTCTTCCCAGAGTAGGGCATGACCTCTCAGACCCCCGGGGCAGGGAGGCCAGGCCTCCCGCCAGCCCTTGACTGCCCCTCCCGCACAGACTGTGGCCACCGGAAACTGCCCGTCGATCGCATTGTGGGCGGCCAGGACACCAGCCTGGGCAGGTGGCCGTGGCAAGTCAGTCTTCGCTACGATGGAGCGCATCTCTGCGGCGGGTCCGTGCTCTCCAGGGACTGGGTGCTGACAGCCGCCCACTGCTTCCCCGAGTGAGTGTCCCCCAGGGCCCTGAGGGGAGAGGCTGGGGAGCGGTGGGCTAGGGGAGGCTGGGCCCAGACAGGTGGCCACCCTCCCCTCCTTTCCCCGGTAGGCGGAACCGGGTCCTGTCACGATGGCGAGTGTTTGCTGGTGCTGTGGCCCAGACTTCACCCCATGGTGTGCAACTGGGGGTGCAGGCTGTCATCTACCACGGGGGCTATCTCCCCTTTCGAGACCCCAACAGCGAGGAGAATAGCAATGACATCGCTCTGGTCCACCTCTCCGGCACCTTGCCCCTCACAGGTACGTCTGGGCCTGGGGACTGCAGGGGCCAGGAGGATAGAGGAGGGGCTGGGGCCTAGAATTCATGGTGATGAGGGAAGTGATCTCCAGGGGCACTCACCGTGCATTCATTAGGTAGCGGCAGTTAGTGCAGCCACTTTGGAAAACCATGTGTGAGTACTACCATTTGGCCCCACAATTCCACTCCTAGGTACGTACCCCAAAGAAAAGATACAGAGCTACACAAAAACTAGTGCATGGGTGTTCATAGCAGCATTATTTACAGTCGCCAAAAGATGGAAACCTCCAGATGTCTACCGTCTGACATGTGGATAAACAAAAAGCGTGCTAGATCCACACAATGGAATCCTATTAGGTTAGAAAGGAATGAAGTGACCCACGGTACACAATGGATGACCCTGGACAGCACTGTGCTCAGAAAGAAGTCAGACCCAAACAGCCACATTCTATATGATTCCATTTCTACGAAATGTCCAGAACAGGTAAACCTGCAGAGATAGAAAGTACATTAGTGGTTCCCCAGGTGTGGGGGTGGCACAGAAACATTGGGAGGTCAGAGGTAAAGGCGGTGATGAAAATGTTCTGAAATCGATTGTGGTGCTGGTGGTACCTTGCTACTGCCAGGCAGGCTAGTCCCTGAATCTAAAACCTGTCTAAAACTCATTGACTTGTGTACTTTAAGTGGATGAATTGTGTGGTACAGGAATTATATCTCCAAAAGCTATTACCAAAATAAAAGAAAGAAATTTAAAAAAACAGTGTATGAATGAATCAGAAAGTCAGGAGTCATTTATTCCCTTTGTGGTTCTCCAGAGTGTTTCCTTGCTGTCAATGAGAAAGACTCACCTGGGTGTCGGTGTGTCTTTCATACCTCGTCTACACATGCCTTTTGAATTTAGAGCAGGCTGTGGGCTTCAGCTATCAGAAGGCCACCGAGCGGTAGTAACAGTAATAGTAATAATGTTGATGATAAGGAAGTTAGCATAGCAATGATGATGAGCCTTCAGCAGGCGTCAGTATGATGATGATAATAATGATAAGGAGGGACTTTCCTGGCAGTCCAGTGGTTAGGACTGTATCTTCCAATGCAGCAGGTGTGGGTTTGATCCCTGGTTGGGAGCTAAGACCCACATGCTCTCTCTGTCACAAAACACCCAAACATAAAATAGAAGCAATTTTGTAGCAAATTCAATAAAGAGTTTAAAAATGGTCCATATTAAAAAAATAAAAAAATCTTGGGCTTCCCTGATGGTTCGTTGGTTAAGTATCTGCCTGCCAATGAAGGAGACGTAGGTTCAGTCCCTGATTCAGAGCAGCTAAGCCCAGGTACCACAGCTACTGAAGCCTTATCGCTGTAGGCCTGTCCCACAACAAGAGAAGTCACTGCAATGAGAAGCCCATGCAGCGGAACCAGAGAGGAGCCCCACTACAGTTCGCAACAAATGGTGAAAAGCCCTCACCGCAACAAAGACTCAGCACAGCCTTAAATAAATAAATAAGATTTTAAAACATCTTAAAAAATAATAATGAAAGAATACAATAATAGTGATGATAGGATGAAGTCCAGCACTTGCTCGTGCCTCCTGTGGGCAGCCACCGGCCTCAGCTTGTCCCAAGCATGCACTCATTTCATTGTCACAGCAGCCTGGGGAGGGTGGGTTCTCTCACGATCCTGCGTTTTGTTTGTTTTTCTTACAAGAGGAAAATTCCCGACCTAGAGAAGGCAATGGCACCCCACCCCAGTACTCTTGCCTGGAAAATCCAATGGACGGAGTAGCCTGGTGGGCTGCAGTCCATGGGGTCGCTAACAGTCGGACAGACTGAGCGACTTCACTTTCACTTTTCTCTTTCATGCATTGGAGAAGGAAATGGCAACCCACTCCAGTATTCTTGCCTGGAGAATCCCAGGGATGGGGGAGCCTGGTGGGCTGCCGTCTATGGGGTCACACAGAGTCGGACACGACTGAAGTGACTTAGCAGCAGCAGCAGAGAAGATACATAATACCCCGCATCCCCACAGCTGGAAAATGGCAATGGTTTGAGCCCAAGTTGCATGGCTCTGGAATCTGTGCCTATAAGCCCCTGGCTGAGCTGCAGGGAAAGTCAGTACTGTTTTGTAGTTTGCATTATTGTCTTTGTTTTTTATAATTTAAAAAATTGTTTATTTATTTGGATGTGCTGGGTCTTAATGCTGGCATGGGGAATCTTTAGTTGTAGCTTGTGAGATCTAGTTCCTTGATCAGGGATTGAACCCCGGGTCCCCTGTGTTGGGAGCTCAGAGTCTTAGCCACTGGTCACCAGGGAAGTCTGCCTTATTCTTATTTTT
Organism: Oreotragus oreotragus; assembly: GCA_006410675.1. Lineage (NCBI taxonomy): Eukaryota > Metazoa > Chordata > Mammalia > Artiodactyla > Bovidae > Oreotragus > Oreotragus oreotragus. Next base: position 417,427 of record SJYX01011710.1, read on the forward strand.
AATGGTTATTTTCTTTTGAATGGTCCATGATACTAGCTCTCCATTTAAGGGAACAATACATGTGAGTGGCCTGTATTTTGGACTTGGGGGCTGAGGGAAGTGGTGTGGGCTTTGGGGTCAGATACTCAGCAGCTCTGCGGTCTTGGGTATGTGACCTCACCTCTCCAAACCTCAGTTTCCCTCATCTGTTAAATGACTCCTGAAGGTTATTGAAATGCTGAAAAGGGTTAATCTGAGTCAAAGAGCTTAGAGCATTCAGTTAACACTAATAATCATTGCTGCTGTTGTTTATTACTATTGCTAGTTACGTGAGCATTTCCCGTTAGCCAGGCATGCTATTCAACACTTCACCAATTTCTCATGATACACCTCTGGGGGTGGGGGGCAGAAATGATTATTCTTTCCATTTTGCACCTGAGAGCTCTGAGCTCAGGCAGGTGAAGTCACCAGCAAGGCTTGCTAGCAGGGCTGCCAGGCATTTGCATGGGCTGTGCACTGCACAAGGATGTCATGTCTCAGGGATGCCAGTCTTACTGTGGACAGGATAGACTGGTGTGTTTATTATGATGATTTTTTGACAGGTGGAAGTCCAATATCGCAAGATAGCGCCTTGTAAAATTTCTTACAGAAGGAACTTCCCTGGTGGTCCAGTAGCTAAATGGGAGGCACTTTCAGTGCAGGGGGCACAGATTCGATCCCTGTTCTGGAAACTAAGATCCCACATGCCATGGTGGCCAAAAAATTGAAAAAATAAATTAAAATTTCTCAAAGTCAGTCTCTAGGTAAGGGGCAGCCCCATGGGCCTGGTTAAGAACACAGGCTTAGAAACTGAGCCAACCTGGGTTCAGATTTTGGCTCTGTCATTGACTCAATCTAAGGCTTTGGACAAGTAACATGGTTTTATTTCCCCCTCTTTAAGGGGGGGTAATAATAGCCCCTACCTCTCTGAGCTGATGAGATGTTAAGGGAACTCACCCAGAAAGATGCGAGTACATAGTGAGTTCTCAATAGAAGGCAGCTTCTTTTATTTTTAAAAATGTATTGAAGGATGCTGCTGCTGCTGCTGCTAAGTCACTTCAGTCGTGTTCAATTCTTTGCGACCCCATGGACTGTAGCTGCCAGGCTTCTCTGTCCAGACAAGAATATTGGAATGGGTTACTATGCCCTCCTCCAGGGGATCTCCCCAACTTAGGGGTCAAACCCATGTCTCCTGCATTACAGGTGGATTCTTTACCGCTGAGCCACTGGGGAAGCCCTGTATTGGAGTATAGTGATTTACAATGTTGTGTTAATTTCCTCTATACAGTAAAGTGACTCAGTCACACACACACACACACACACATATATATCTTTTTCATATTCTTGTCCATTATATTTTGTCACAGGATATCGAATATAGTTCCCAGCACTATACAGTGGGACCTTGTTGTTTATAGGAGGCAACTTCTGTTGTGGTGTTTGTGAAAGAACAGAGGGAAGGGTGGGCTGGGGCGGCTGGAGCGAGGATGGTCCTGGGTGGGGCAGACTGGCCGGGGCCCAGACCCGTGTGGTCTCTTGCACAGAGTACATCCAGCCCGTGTGTCTCCCGGCTGCCGGGCAGGCCCTGGTGGATGGCAAGATCTGCACAGTGACTGGCTGGGGCAATACACAGTACTACGGTAAGTCTTGTCCTCTGCTGGGAAGCTGCCTTAGGGAGACTCTGAGCTGGGCTGGGGAAGGGCAGTTGGGCTACACCAGTGCCTCTTGGACCCGGGGGTGTAGGGACACGAGCAGCCCAGGTGGGAGGGCAGGGGAGGGGGTGTGCATGCTCCCCAGCTTCGGCCAGCCTTGCCCGCACACCCCCAGGCCAACAGGCTGGGGTGCTCCAGGAGGCCCGAGTCCCCATAATCAGCAATGATGTCTGCAACGGCCCTGACTTCTACGGGAACCAGATCAAGCCCAAGATGTTCTGTGCTGGCTACCCTGAGGGTGGCATTGATGCCTGCCAGGTGAGGGATGCTGTGAGGCAGCCGGGGCCCCGGCCTCCCCAGGGATGGAGACATAGGGCCTTGGGCGGTCGGGCTCCCTATCTCAGGGCCAGAGGGCTCTATGACCACAGCCCCCGGCCCTCCAAGGAGGGCCTCCTGGCCAGCCGTCTCGGCCTCCAGCCAGGCCTTCCATCCCCCACCAGGGCGACAGTGGTGGCCCCTTCGTGTGTGAGGATAGCATCTCTCGGATGCCACGTTGGCGGCTGTGTGGCATTGTGAGCTGGGGCACCGGCTGTGCCCTGGCCCAGAAGCCAGGCGTCTACACCAAAGTCAGTGACTTCCGGGAGTGGATCTTCCAGGCCATAAAGGTGAAATTTGAGCCCAGATGGGAGCCAGAGGGCAGGAGGGTTTGGGACTCTGAGTGGGAAAGGGAGGCAGGGTTTTCTGGAAACCTATAGGGCTTAGAAGGGGTCACCCTAGGGAACGGATGGCTTTCATGGGGCTCCTGGGAAGGGGTGGGCACTTGTGGGACGTTGGGGGAAGCCCCTAGTTGTCTTTCCCCAGACTCACTCCGAAGCCAGCGGCATGGTAACCCAGCTCTGACCTGTGGCTTCTCCTCGCTGTGCACGCCTCCAGGGCCCGAGCTGATCTAAGGGGCCCCAGCCCCACGTGATGGGGTTCACCCTGGGCCAGGGATGGAACATTTTTCTTCTTGGGCCCAGCCCACAGGTCCAAGGATAGTCTTCCCTCCAAGGTCCTCCACAGTGGTGAGCCCACTCAGCCCTGGGACCACCCTCCTGCCCCCCATGTAAATATTGTTCTACCATCTGGGACCCCCCCCCCATCTTGTGCTCCTGATGACAGGATGCTCTTTAAATAATAAAGATGGTTTTGATTAATGTTGTCTCTGAGTTTGCAGCTGTAAGCAGCAAATGAGGACATTCTGGGCTCATGGAAGAGAGTGACTAGGGCCTGGCATAGATCAAGGCAAGGAGCATAATCCTCCAGTTCCCACTGGCTTACAGAAAAGATCTTAATTGGTTCACTTAACTGAAAATGCACTGGAGCCTCTGGCTTCTCTTCTCGATCCAGCTGCTCAAACATTTTTCAGGACTGTGCCTCACTTCCTCTCTCACATCTGCTTTTCTCTGTGTCAGCTTCATTTTCAAGCAGTCTCCTCTACAACTAGAGATAGAGATGTTCTCCCCCAACCCACTGAAACTCTAAGCTTATATGCTGTGGACCACTTAACAGCCTCAGTAGAGAAAAAATGCTTCTTTCCCATCAGCTGTAGCAAAAAAGCCCCAGGCCTGGCTCTCCCTGGACAGATTTGGGCCATATGCTCATCCCTAATCAGATCATTGTGCACCTGTGCATGGGGTGGGGAGGAGGTTTGACCCTTGAGAATTAAATGACCTGAGAATGAGGGCTTCTCCAGAGGAGAATGAGGTGCTGTTTCAAAAAAAAAAGAAAAATGGTTGTAGATACCCAATGAGAAAAAAAAGACATCTACTGTGGATCTCCACAGGAAGCTGGACCCTGTGGGTAGAAGGCAGGTGTGCCAGGCCTGGTGAGGACAGCCTGAGACATCCCCCTCATCTCTTCATCTGGGCTGGAGGTTGGTTTCAGCTTCCCCTTGGACCTACTTTGTTCCCTAGAGCAGGGGTCCCAACGCCCCAGGCCACAGACCATTACCAGTCCGTGGCCTGTTAGGAACCAGGCCTTGCAGCAGGAGGTGAGCACTGGGTAGGGTGAAGCTTCATCTGTGTTTACAGCCACTCTCCATTGCTCGCATCACTGCCTGAGTTCAGAAAAACAAGCCCTGGGCTCCCACTGATTCTGCATTATGATTATATCACAATGTAATAATAATAGTAATAAGTGAAGTGAAGTCACTCAGTTGTGTCCGACTCTTTGAGACCCTGTGGACTGTAGCCTACCAGGCTCCTCTGTCCATGGAATTTTCCAGGCAAGAGTACTGGAGTGGGTTGCCATTTCCTTCTCCAGGGGATCTTCCCAACCCAGGGATCGAACCTGGGTCTACCGCACTGCAGGCAGATGCTTTACCGTCTGAGCCACCAGGGAAGCCCACCATTTCCTTAAAGTACACAATGTGCTGGAATCATCCTGAAACCAGCTTCCCCATCCCAGGTGTGAAAAAATTATTTTCCACAAAACCGGTCTCTGGTGCCGGAAAGATTGGGTACCACTGCACACAAGTATTGGCAGATCTTGCAGCGGGACCCAGATGGTCACCAGGGGGCACCACTGCTCCTAAACTGTGGGGCTTCCTGGCTAGGCTTGACCAGGTGCTGCTGGACACCAGACGCTCTGCAGGAAAACACCCACCAGATGCCTGTTTCCCATGATAAAAATTCAATGTGTTGCCCATCAACTACAAGTCCCCAAGCAATTTCCTAAAACACAGATAGACACAGAAAAGTCCCTTCAAATAACATTGTTGTTCAGTCGCTCAGTCATATCCGACTCTGCGACCCCATGGACTGCAGCACGCCAGGCTTCCCTGTTCTTTACCATCCCTCCCAGAATTTGCTCAGACTCGTGTCCATTGAGTCAGTGATGCCGCCCAACCATCTCATCCTGTCATCCCCTTCTCCTTCTGCCCTCAGTCTTTCCAAGCATCAGGGTCTTTTCCAATGAGTACAGACTATTTACTTGGAAAACGCTCCAAGCATTTCTCCCTGGATCAGACCCTTAGGATCTGGTGACCCTCACCATGGCTTTGTCCATCAGCAATGCCCTGACCCCACATCTCCACACAGTTTTCCAAACATCTGTGTGCGGCTGTGCTCGCCTTCTACCCACCATATTGGAGATATAATTCAAGACTTGACTCACACATTGCTTGTTAAAAATGTTTTGAACTACAGGGATGGGACTATAAATTTTCCTTTATCATTGTCAGTTGAAAAATGTACTGTACATGTGTTTTGTGAAGTTTGGAGGCTCTGAGAAAACATGGTCTACCACAGCAGATATGGCTGTGTCCTGGGGGGGTTCAAGGGGACACAGCTCACTCTGGCTGGGAGGGGGCCAGAGAAGACACGATCTTGCTCTGGGTGGGACTGAAGTCTCAGGGTAGGACTCTCACCCTGGGAGGCTTGAGAGGATGCAGTCTGATTCTAGAGGATCTGGTTGGAAGTCTGGACATTAAAAACCTATAGATCTCCTCTGGGAAGTTGTTAACCAGGAGGTCATTCTGGGTTTTGCCTGCATCATTGCTCTTAGAGGGGGAGAAGAGGTTGGGGATATTGATTTACTCAACAGCCATCAGCAGTCTTCTTTGTTGGCCAGCGGTAGGTAAGCCTCAGTTTCCCCTTCCGCTCTCACTAAACCTTGCCACCCACTCAAGGAGTCACACAGATATTAAAAAAATATTAATAACAATCACAGGGTTGCTTTGAAGCTCTGCCAGGATCTTGGTCTTCAGAAAGATCAAATATCAAAACCCCTTCTTCCATGTCACTGCTGTGTATCTCCGAGCCAGAAATATTTGGCCCATCTTATCTTTGGCCCAATTTATGTAACCACCTCAGGGATATGCGCAAGGCTTTGCACTCATGGTGAGTGTTTATATCTGAGTATTCAGTTTCAAATATAGAAAGCCTTCTGGATGTAACTTGGAAAGGAAAGCTCCATATGTGGTTTATAAGTTGGCATTCTCCCAGTCAAATCGAAGGGGAAGTATACAGTTATTTTTTTTCTACCATGGTTTTTCTGCAAGTAAATTGCCACCATAATTAACAATGATTATGATGGCCATGAATTCTGTACTCAGAAATAATTATTGTTGAATGTTCAAATAGGGCTGTAAGGAGAGAATGGATTTCAGTTTCTGGAGAAAAAGTAATACTATTTAAATCCTACAGTTACTTAGTGAGCAGCTGTCCCAGTTCTAGACTGCATAACAGACCATCCCAAACTTTGTGGTGTAAAATAGCAACCATTTTATTATGCAGATTCTGTGGTTCAGTAAGTCAGAGGGGTAACGGTGGGGACAACTCTACTTCATGATGTCCAGGTCTTCAGCTAGAAGTCCTAAAGCAGGGGTCCCCAACCCCTCAGCCATGTGCCAGTACCAGTCCATGGCCTGTTAGGAACTGGGCTGCACAGCAGGAGATGAGCAGTGGGTAAGAGAAAGTGAAAGTGAAGTCGCTCAGTCGTGTCCGACTCTTTGCAACCCATGGATTGTAGCCCACCAAGCTCNGTGGGAGGGCAGGGGAGGGGGTGTGCATGCTCCCCAGCTTCGGCCAGCCTTGCCCGCACACCCCCAGGCCAACAGGCTGGGGTGCTCCAGGAGGCCCGAGTCCCCATAATCAGCAATGATGTCTGCAACGGCCCTGACTTCTACGGGAACCAGATCAAGCCCAAGATGTTCTGTGCTGGCTACCCTGAGGGTGGCATTGATGCCTGCCAGGTGAGGGATGCTGTGAGGCAGCCGGGGCCCCGGCCTCCCCAGGGATGGAGACATAGGGCCTTGGGCGGTCGGGCTCCCTATCTCAGGGCCAGAGGGCTCTATGACCACAGCCCCCGGCCCTCCAAGGAGGGCCTCCTGGCCAGCCGTCTCGGCCTCCAGCCAGGCCTTCCATCCCCCACCAGGGCGACAGTGGTGGCCCCTTCGTGTGTGAGGATAGCATCTCTCGGATGCCACGTTGGCGGCTGTGTGGCATTGTGAGCTGGGGCACCGGCTGTGCCCTGGCCCAGAAGCCAGGCGTCTACACCAAAGTCAGTGACTTCCGGGAGTGGATCTTCCAGGCCATAAAGGTGAAATTTGAGCCCAGATGGGAGCCAGAGGGCAGGAGGGTTTGGGACTCTGAGTGGGAAAGGGAGGCAGGGTTTTCTGGAAACCTATAGGGCTTAGAAGGGGTCACCCTAGGGAACGGATGGCTTTCATGGGGCTCCTGGGAAGGGGTGGGCACTTGTGGGACGTTGGGGGAAGCCCCTAGTTGTCTTTCCCCAGACTCACTCCGAAGCCAGCGGCATGGTAACCCAGCTCTGACCTGTGGCTTCTCCTCGCTGTGCACGCCTCCAGGGCCCGAGCTGATCTAAGGGGCCCCAGCCCCACGTGATGGGGTTCACCCTGGGCCAGGGATGGAACATTTTTCTTCTTGGGCCCAGCCCACAGGTCCAAGGATAGTCTTCCCTCCAAGGTCCTCCACAGTGGTGAGCCCACTCAGCCCTGGGACCACCCTCCTGCCCCCCATGTAAATATTGTTCTACCATCTGGGACCCCCCCCCCATCTTGTGCTCCTGATGACAGGATGCTCTTTAAATAATAAAGATGGTTTTGATTAATGTTGTCTCTGAGTTTGCAGCTGTAAGCAGCAAATGAGGACATTCTGGGCTCATGGAAGAGAGTGACTAGGGCCTGGCATAGATCAAGGCAAGGAGCATAATCCTCCAGTTCCCACTGGCTTACAGAAAAGATCTTAATTGGTTCACTTAACTGAAAATGCACTGGAGCCTCTGGCTTCTCTTCTCGATCCAGCTGCTCAAACATTTTTCAGGACTGTGCCTCACTTCCTCTCTCACATCTGCTTTTCTCTGTGTCAGCTTCATTTTCAAGCAGTCTCCTCTACAACTAGAGATAGAGATGTTCTCCCCCAACCCACTGAAACTCTAAGCTTATATGCTGTGGACCACTTAACAGCCTCAGTAGAGAAAAAATGCTTCTTTCCCATCAGCTGTAGCAAAAAAGCCCCAGGCCTGGCTCTCCCTGGACAGATTTGGGCCATATGCTCATCCCTAATCAGATCATTGTGCACCTGTGCATGGGGTGGGGAGGAGGTTTGACCCTTGAGAATTAAATGACCTGAGAATGAGGGCTTCTCCAGAGGAGAATGAGGTGCTGTTTCAAAAAAAAAAGAAAAATGGTTGTAGATACCCAATGAGAAAAAAAAGACATCTACTGTGGATCTCCACAGGAAGCTGGACCCTGTGGGTAGAAGGCAGGTGTGCCAGGCCTGGTGAGGACAGCCTGAGACATCCCCCTCATCTCTTCATCTGGGCTGGAGGTTGGTTTCAGCTTCCCCTTGGACCTACTTTGTTCCCTAGAGCAGGGGTCCCAACGCCCCAGGCCACAGACCATTACCAGTCCGTGGCCTGTTAGGAACCAGGCCTTGCAGCAGGAGGTGAGCACTGGGTAGGGTGAAGCTTCATCTGTGTTTACAGCCACTCTCCATTGCTCGCATCACTGCCTGAGTTCAGAAAAACAAGCCCTGGGCTCCCACTGATTCTGCATTATGATTATATCACAATGTAATAATAATAGTAATAAGTGAAGTGAAGTCACTCAGTTGTGTCCGACTCTTTGAGACCCTGTGGACTGTAGCCTACCAGGCTCCTCTGTCCATGGAATTTTCCAGGCAAGAGTACTGGAGTGGGTTGCCATTTCCTTCTCCAGGGGATCTTCCCAACCCAGGGATCGAACCTGGGTCTACCGCACTGCAGGCAGATGCTTTACCGTCTGAGCCACCAGGGAAGCCCACCATTTCCTTAAAGTACACAATGTGCTGGAATCATCCTGAAACCAGCTTCCCCATCCCAGGTGTGAAAAAATTATTTTCCACAAAACCGGTCTCTGGTGCCGGAAAGATTGGGTACCACTGCACACAAGTATTGGCAGATCTTGCAGCGGGACCCAGATGGTCACCAGGGGGCACCACTGCTCCTAAACTGTGGGGCTTCCTGGCTAGGCTTGACCAGGTGCTGCTGGACACCAGACGCTCTGCAGGAAAACACCCACCAGATGCCTGTTTCCCATGATAAAAATTCAATGTGTTGCCCATCAACTACAAGTCCCCAAGCAATTTCCTAAAACACAGATAGACACAGAAAAGTCCCTTCAAATAACATTGTTGTTCAGTCGCTCAGTCATATCCGACTCTGCGACCCCATGGACTGCAGCACGCCAGGCTTCCCTGTTCTTTACCATCCCTCCCAGAATTTGCTCAGACTCGTGTCCATTGAGTCAGTGATGCCGCCCAACCATCTCATCCTGTCATCCCCTTCTCCTTCTGCCCTCAGTCTTTCCAAGCATCAGGGTCTTTTCCAATGAGTACAGACTATTTACTTGGAAAACGCTCCAAGCATTTCTCCCTGGATCAGACCCTTAGGATCTGGTGACCCTCACCATGGCTTTGTCCATCAGCAATGCCCTGACCCCACATCTCCACACAGTTTTCCAAACATCTGTGTGCGGCTGTGCTCGCCTTCTACCCACCATATTGGAGATATAATTCAAGACTTGACTCACACATTGCTTGTTAAAAATGTTTTGAACTACAGGGATGGGACTATAAATTTTCCTTTATCATTGTCAGTTGAAAAATGTACTGTACATGTGTTTTGTGAAGTTTGGAGGCTCTGAGAAAACATGGTCTACCACAGCAGATATGGCTGTGTCCTGGGGGGTTCAAGGGGACACAGCTCACTCTGGCTGGGAGGGGGCCAGAGAAGACACGATCTTGCTCTGGGTGGGACTGAAGTCTCAGGGTAGGACTCTCACCCTGGGAGGCTTGAGAGGATGCAGTCTGATTCTAGAGGATCTGGTTGGAAGTCTGGACATTAAAAACCTATAGATCTCCTCTGGGAAGTTGTTAACCAGGAGGTCATTCTGGGTTTTGCCTGCATCATTGCTCTTAGAGGGGGAGAAGAGGTTGGGGATATTGATTTACTCAACAGCCATCAGCAGTCTTCTTTGTTGGCCAGCGGTAGGTAAGCCTCAGTTTCCCCTTCCGCTCTCACTAAACCTTGCCACCCACTCAAGGAGTCACACAGATATTAAAAAAATATTAATAACAATCACAGGGTTGCTTTGAAGCTCTGCCAGGATCTTGGTCTTCAGAAAGATCAAATATCAAAACCCCTTCTTCCATGTCACTGCTGTGTATCTCCGAGCCAGAAATATTTGGCCCATCTTATCTTTGGCCCAATTTATGTAACCACCTCAGGGATATGCGCAAGGCTTTGCACTCATGGTGAGTGTTTATATCTGAGTATTCAGTTTCAAATATAGAAAGCCTTCTGGATGTAACTTGGAAAGGAAAGCTCCATATGTGGTTTATAAGTTGGCATTCTCCCAGTCAAATCGAAGGGGAAGTATACAGTTATTTTTTTTCTACCATGGTTTTTCTGCAAGTAAATTGCCACCATAATTAACAATGATTATGATGGCCATGAATTCTGTACTCAGAAATAATTATTGTTGAATGTTCAAATAGGGCTGTAAGGAGAGAATGGATTTCAGTTTCTGGAGAAAAAGTAATACTATTTAAATCCTACAGTTACTTAGTGAGCAGCTGTCCCAGTTCTAGACTGCATAACAGACCATCCCAAACTTTGTGGTGTAAAATAGCAACCATTTTATTATGCAGATTCTGTGGTTCAGTAAGTCAGAGGGGTAACGGTGGGGACAACTCTACTTCATGATGTCCAGGTCTTCAGCTAGAAGTCCTAAAGCAGGGGTCCCCAACCCCTCAGCCATGTGCCAGTACCAGTCCATGGCCTGTTAGGAACTGGGCTGCACAGCAGGAGATGAGCAGTGGGTAAGAGAAAGTGAAAGTGAAGTCGCTCAGTCGTGTCCGACTCTTTGCAACCCATGGATTGTAGCCCACCAAGCTCCTCCGTCCATGGGATTCTCCAGGCAAGAATACTGGCGTGGGTTGCCATTTCCTTCTCCAGGGGATCTTCCCGACCCAAGGATTGAACCCAGGTCTCCCACATTGCAGGAAGACGCTTTAACCTCTGCACCACCAGGGTAAGAGAGGGAAGCATCATTTGTATTTACAACCGCTCCCTATAGCTTGCATTACCACTTGAGATGGCAAATGACAGTGGCCTTAAAAGTATGAAGACTTCAAATCTCCATACATTCTGGATTAAAGTCAAAGCAGAGTATCTCAGGATTGCCACAAACACTGAAAAGCCTGCTTCTGTTTCCAGCATCCTGTATTTGTGAAGCAGGGTTTTCTGCAGTGACTGCAACCAAACAAGACCATGGAGTAGACTGGAAGCAGCATACTTTGGGCGTCACCGTCTCCCATCGCCCTCAGATGGGACCACTAGTTTCAGGAAAACAAGCTCAGGGCTCCCACTGATTCTACATTATGGTGAGCTGTGTAATTATTTCATTATATATCACAATGTAGTAATAATAGAAATAAAGTGCACAACAAGTGTAATGAGCTTGAATTATCCCCAAACTGCTTCCCTCTGACCCTAGTCCCTGGGCCGAAAAGTTTGAGGGCCACTGTCCTAAAGGGTGCACTGACTTGGTGAAAAGGGGCTGCTTTACTCACAAGTCTGGTGCCTGGGCTGGAATGGCTCAGCAGCAGGGCTCAGCTGGAATCATCAATGCATTGGTCTGTCCAAGCGGCTTGGGCTTCCTCCCAGCATGCCTGCCTCAGGACATGTGGCTCACATAGCTCAGGGCTTCATAGTAAACATATTAGCAAATGCTGCCTTTCATAGCCCAGCCTCACTACTTTTCTACTCTGTTGGTTGAAGTAATCACAAACTTGCTCAGATTCAAGGAGGGGAGACAGATTCATGATGGGAGGCTAGTCAGAAATTTTAGGGCTATGTTTTAGAACTGCCATAGGCATTTATTGACTGCAGTTGAACACTGGCTGCTGACAAAGTGGAGAAATAACAGTAATACATTTTAAATACATTTTCAGATTTTTTTTTATATCTCGGAAGTTCATTCTAAGATGATGATATTCAGCTTTGGGCACATAAGCATTTGGCCAGAGTGCCTATGTGTTGCATCTTTAAGTAATAATCATTTTTATAATAATAAGCATATTCATGAAGATTTTTTGAGCACTTCCTATGTGTTGGGCACTGCTGAGAGTTTTATGTATGTTAATTAATCATTTTCCCAAATTCAGATGTCTGAGTGTGATTTTCTTAACTTTTACTATTCATTCATTCAACTAATATTTATTGAGCAGCTATTATGTGTCAAGCACTGTTCTAAGCACCAGGGGCAGAAATGGAGACAAAAAAACAAACAGACAAAATTCCTGGCCCTGTGGAGCTGCCTTTAGGAGAGACAGACCAGGAACAAATACTCTGGTACCATTTGTATTTTTATTTTATTTAATAAAATAAAATATAATTATTTAATAAAATAAAATATAATAATTGTCTTTCTTTTTGTCTTTCCCCCTTTTCAACTTAACCTTGACATTAATAGTAATATTTATGAAACCGTGGGCTTCATATGGCAGTGGCATACTTTTATTTCCATATAAATCAAACCTACTATAGGACTTCCCTGGCAATCCAATCCTTTCTCCTCCAGGTACAAGCCAGAGTGACCACCCAGCCCGTGGGGCTACCTTGGGGGCTTCTCTGCCCATTGCTGGTGGATGAGGGGGATAGAGGGCTCTGGAAAAGGGTCAGATGTGATGGGGGCACCCCAGCCCTTACCTGATACCTTTTCCTTTTCCCTCAGTCCTGCAGAACCAAGTGACCTGGAGCAAGGAATGAGGAGGTAAAGCTAGACATGCTCCCCAACTTGGTCAGGGAACAGGACTGGGGGACAGGCAGAGAGGGGCCTAGGGATCTGAGGGGACATGGCCCCACCTGGGGGGGATGTCTGAAGGGACACGGCCCCACCCTGGTGGGTATCTGAGAAGACATAATCCCCCCGGTGGGTATCTGAGGGGACAGGGCCCCACCCTGGGGGGTGTCTGAAGGGACATGGCCCCACCCCGGGGGGTGTCTGAGGAGACATAATCCCCCCGGTGGGTATCTGAGGGGACAGGGCCCCACCCTGGTGGGATGTCTGAAGGGACATGCCCCACCCCGGGAAGTATCTGAGGGGACAGGGCCCACCCTGGGGGGTGTCTGAGGGGACAGGGCCCACCCTGGGGGGTGTCTGAGAGGACAGGGCCCCACCCTGGGTGGTGTCTGAGGAGACATAATCCCCCCGGTGGGTATCTGAGGGGACAGGGCCCCACCCTGGGGGGTGTCTGAAGGGACGTGGCCCCACCCTGGCGGGGCAAAGATGGGCTCAATAAAGGACAGAAATGGTAGGGACATAACAGAAGCAGAAGAGGTGGCAAGAATACACAGAGGAACTGTACAAAAAAGATCTTCACAACCCAGATAATCACAATGGTGTGATCACTCACCTAGAGCCAGACATCCTGGAATGTGAAGTCAAGTGGGCCTTAGAAAGCATCATTATGAAGCTAGTGGGGGTGATCGAATTCCACTTGAGCTATTTCAAATCCGGAAAATGATGCTGTGAAAGTGCTGCACTCAATATGCCAGCAAATTTGGAAAACTCGGCAATGGCCACAGGACTGGAAAAGGTCAGTTTTCATTCCAGTCCCAAAGAAAGGCAATGCCAAAGAATGCTCAAACCACCACATAATTGCACTCATTGCACACACTAGCAAAGTAATGCTCAAATTCTCCAAGCCAGGCTTCAGCAGTATGTGAATGGTGAACTTACAGATGTTCAAGCTGGTTTTAGAAAAGGCAGAGGAACCAGAGATCAAATTGCCAACATCCGCTGGATCATCGAAAAAGAAAGAGAGTTTCAGGAAAACATCTATTTCTGCTTGCTTTATTGACTATGCCATAGCCGTTGACTGTGTGGATCACAATAAACTGTGGAAAATTCTGAAAGAGATGGGAATACCAGACCAGCTGACCTGCCTCTTGAGACACCTATGTGCAGGTCAGGAAGCAACAGTTAGAACTGGACATGGAACAATAGACTGGTTCCAAGTAGGAAAAGGAGTATGTCAAGTATATTGTATATTGTCACCCTGCTTATTTAACTTCTATGCAGAGTACATCATGAGAAACGCTGGGCTGGAAGAAGCACAAGTTGGAATCAAGATTGCTGGGAGAAATATCAATAACCTCAGATATGCAGATGATACCACCCTTATGGCAGAAAGTGAAGAGGAGCTAAAAAGCCTCTTGATGAAAGTGAAAGAGGAGAGTGAAAAAGTTGGCCTAAAGCTCAACATTCAGAAAACTAAGATCATGGCATCTGGTCCTACCACTTCTTGGCAAATAGATGGGGAAACAGTGGAAACAGTGTCAGACTTTATTTTTCCGGGCTGCAAAATCACTGCAGATGGTGACTGCAGTCATGAAATTAAAAGACGCTTACTCTTTGGAAAGAAAGTTATGACCAACCTAGGTAGCATATTCAAAAGCAGAGACATTACTTTGCCACCAAAGGTCCGTCTAGTCAAGGCTATGGTTTTTCCAGTGGTCATGTATGGATGTGAGAGTTGGACTATAAAGAAAGCTGAGCACTGAAGAATTGATGCTTTTGAACTGTGGTGTTGGAGAAGACCCTTGAGAGTCTCTTGGACAGCAAGGAGATCCAACCAGTCCATTCTAAAGGAGATCAGTCCTGGGTGTTCATTGGAAGGACTGATGCTGAAGCTGAAACTCCAGTCCTTTGGCCACCTCATGCGAAGAGTTGACTCATTTGAAAAGACCCTGATGCTGGGAGGGATTGGGGGCAGGAGGAAAAGGGGATGGCAGAGGATGGAATGGCTGGATGGCATCGCCGATGGACATGAGTTTGAGTGAACTCCAGGAGTTGGTGATGCACAGGGAGGCCTGGCGTGCTGCGATTCATGGGGTTGTAAAGGGTCGGACACGACTGAGCAACTGAACTGAACTGAACTAGGTTGGACTTTTCTTCCAAGGACCACTGTAGTCCGTGGAATTCTCCAGGCCAGAATACTGGAGTGGGCAGCCTATCCTTTCTCCAGTGGATCTTCCTGGCTCAGGAGTAGAACCCGTGTCTCCTGCATTGCAGGCAGATTTTTCACCAACTGAGAGCAGCTCATTTTGTTGGCTTACATGATTAAGGATCTAAGAGTAGCTACTCCAGGCCTGGGTCAACCTGGAGTTCGGGGTCATCAGCCCTGGTTTGCTGCTTCCTGCCACGCTGGCCCTTCTCCAGCCAGGCTCACCCTGAGCAAAGTAGCTCAGGACCTGCAGACGCTCAGGTGCCCAGCAGGAAAGAGAAATCCTTGGTGGGGAAGTCCCAGCAGAGTTACATTGTGTCTCCCCGGCCGTGATTGGCTCCTTCTTGAACCAATCACTGTGACTGAATTTTTTTTTTTTTTTTCTCTTTTCAAAATTAAGACTTACTTTTTCACACTCAAGCAAACCTGGGCAGTTGACCTTTTTGGTCCTCAAGCCCCCTATTTTTCACCGGAAGAAAAAATGTTTACTTTCACTCCACTGCTACGGGAGTGCCTAAGCTTTGCCAATGGCCTTGCAGTGGGTCAGAGTGCGGGGGGAAGGGTCAGTGGCGCTGGTCCACCTGAGTTTTGGGACAGCCTGTTGGCGTGTCCCAGGTGTTGGAGTTCAAAAAACTGATGGTAGTTATAGCCTTCTTTCATTTTGGGAGTATTGATGGGAGATTTTGGACGACGTTTGCCATCACTTTATCATCAGCCTGATGTTCAATGTAGTCCTGTAAAATCTTAAACCGTGAATTCTTTTAAAAATATAATTTATTTATTTATTGTTTTTGGCTGAGCTGGGTATTTGTTGCTATATGGGCTTTCTCTAGTTGTGGCAAGGGGAGGCTGCTCTTCACGGTGGTGCACAGGCTTCTCCTTGCTGTGGCTTCTCCTGTGGACCACAGGCTTTAGGTGTGCAGGCTTCAGTAGTTGTGGCACATGGCTTGATTGCTCTGCAGCATGTGGGGGCCTCCCAGACCAGGGACTGAACCTATAACCCCTGCATTGGCATTCTTGTCCGCTGTGCCAGCAGGGAAGTCCCTAAACCATCGATTCTTAACTGAGGCTATTCCATCACTGAAGACTTCTTTTGCTTGTCAGAGAATCTCTTTAGGTATCAGATTGGAGACCTTAAGTGTCTCTCTCAGGAGATATTTTCCCATCTCATTCTTGGGGATGCAGGGTGGGATAATTCTCCAACTGGCTTCTCCCTGACTCCAGGCGTTGGCTCTGGGTGTTTGCATGGGCAGAAGCTGGGGTGAGGTTAGCAGTGGGCAATGGATGCTGGCCGGTGCCCCAAGGACAAACATACACTCTTCTCCCCATCCTTGCCCTGCTGCCATGCCACCTTCATCAGGAGTATTAAGGAGTCTTTCAAATACTTTTGATGAGAGACCCATAGTACAAAATACTATTAGTTTGAGGACCCAATTATATTCATTTTCTATCACTGCTATAACAAAGTGCCATAAACTCCATGCTTAAAACAACACAAATTTATGACATTCAATTCTTTAGGTCAGAAATTGGACCCAGTTCTCATCAGGCTAAAAATCAAGGTGTCTGCAGGGCTGCAGGCATTCCTGGAGGCTCTAGGGGAGAGCCATCTTCTTGTTCATTCAGATTGTTGCTGAATTTAATTCCTGGTGGTTGTAGGACTGAGGTTTCCATTGCTTTGCTGACTGTAAATGGTCTGTTCTTAGCTTCCAGAGGCCTCCCACATTCCTTGGCTTGTGGCCCCTTCCTCCATCATCAAAACCACTAATAGCAGGCTCAGTCCCTCTCATACTTCAGATCTCTCTTGTCTCTTTCTAACCCTTCTGCTTTCAACTCCCACTGTCAAAGAGCTCATGTGATTACATTTGGGCCCATGTGAATAATCCAGGATAACCTCCCTTACCTCAAGGTCCATAACTTAATCATATCTGCATAGGCATTTTGCCATGTGATGTAACAGGTTCTCAGGAGCTAAGGATTAGGCCATTATTTGGCCACACCAGTATATGCATACACATATACAAAGTATCACCAGATAGGTGACACTCAACTACTTCCCATTCCCTTATTTCTGCCTTTTTTTTTTTTTTAACAGGGATTTCTGAGACTTCCCAAGTGGTCCAGTGGGTTAAGAATCCACCTTGCAATGCAGGGAATGTGAGCTTGATCCCTGGTTGGGGAATTAAGATTCCACATGCGGCACCAGAGAAACTAAGCTCACACCTCACACACTCCTGAGTCTGTGCACTGCAATGGAGGATCCCGACTGACACAGTGAAGGTCCCATGTGTCTCAACTAAGACCCAAGGCAGCCAAATAAATAAACAAGTGTATATATATGTGTGTGTGTGTATATATATATATATATATAAGTAGAGATTGTCCAATGTATCTGTACAGCCTTTAGGTTGAGAACGCAGAACCCAAAGTCAGCCTCCCCTGGTTAGAGCTCAGACAGCACCGCTTCGTAACTGGATGCTCCTGGGAAAATCACCTAACCTTACTCTGTGCTTTAGTTTCCCTTTTCATGAAAACAAATGATGCTAATAGTACCTAACTTGTGGCGTTGCTGTGAGAATCAAGTGTTTTAACAGTTCCATGGAATACGGTGACTGCTGTTAAGGATTAGCTGTCATAATTTTATTTATACTTTTCACTTTAGGGAAAGACACTGCACTGATGTCATTCTGTCCCCAGATCAAACCCACAGGGCTCTGCATTCCAGGGCCCTTTTGGTGATAGATGTTGTTCCAGAGCCCTGAGTCATCTCGTCCTGGGGAAAACTTGGAGTCAGCCTTACCCAAACCCTCCTCAGTTCAGCAGGCAGCTGAGGGGTGGCCTGACCCATGTTCTTACCCCTTTTGCAGTTGAGAAACTGAGGCACCAAAGTGAGGGGTCTGGCCTGAGGAGACACAGCTACAGAGCGGGTTGAAGTACTCCGGACCAGACCTTGTCATGGGTGATGCTGGGGACACAGCAGTGGCTGATAAGGCCCCTGCCTCTGTCCCAGGGCACCCACACTCCGCTGGGATAGACAGCTGTGCTCAGACAGCAAGAACCCAGGGGGGCAGGGGTGGCCTGTGACGGGGGAAGGGCAGGCAGAGCGATCGGGGCTCAGTGAGGGACACTTAGGGGTCTCTGGGAGCCCTTAGGAGGGATCTGGGCCAGCCGGGGAAGTCTGGGACAATTTCCAGAGGAAGGGACATTTGAATTGAGGCCTAAATGACAAGATAAGGTCAGACAGGTAAACAAGAAAACAAATGTTCCAGGAAGAAGGAACAGTGTTTTCAATCTAGAGGCAAAAAGTTAAAGCGCAGAGGACTGCATGCAGTGGAGCCAGAGAGAGCTTGCAGAAGGATGAGGCTGCAAGGGGCAGGCCTGTGGGCCTGAGATGACAGCCATGGAGCGAGGGCTTTATCCTGACAGCCTGGGACCCCCCCCCCCCCCCCCCCCCC
>SJYX01011710.1:438225-451445 GCA_006410675.1 Oreotragus oreotragus
ACCTCGTGGTGCTCAGTGACTCCCCTCCCCAGCCCAGCCCCATGCACGTCTCAGGACAGGGAATGAGCTTGCTGCTCAGTCACTCGGTCATGCCTGTCTCTTTGCGACCCCATGGACTGCAGCACACCAGGCCTTCCTGTCTTTCACCATCCCCTGGAGCTTGTTCAAACTCACGTCCATTGAGTCGGTGATGCCATCCAACCATCTCGTCCTCTGTCGTCCCTTTCTCTTCCTGCCCTCAATCTTTCCCAGCATCAGGATCTTTTCCAATGAGTCAGCTCTTCACAACAGGTGGCCAAAATATTGGAGTTTCAGCCCCAGCATCAGTCCTTCCAATGAATATTCAGGGTTGACTTCCTTTAGGATGGACTGGTTGGATCTTCTTGCAGTCCAAGGGACTCTCAAGCGTCTTCTCCAGTACCACAGTTCAAAAGCATCAGTTCTTCCACACTCAGCCTTCTTTATGGTCCAGATCCCACATCCATACATGACTACTGAAAAAAACATAGCTTTGAGCATACAGACCTTTGTTGGCAGAGTGATGTCTCTGCTTTTAAATATGCTGTCTAGGTTTGTCATAGGCTTGCTGTCTGTCTTTTTTTCCAAGGAGCAAACGTCTTTTAATTTCATGGCTCCAATCACCACCTGCAGTGCTTTTGGAGCCCAAGAAAATAAAATATGCCACTGTTTCCATTTCCCCCTCCATCTATTTGCTATGAAGTGATGGGACTGGATGCCATAATCTTAGTTTCTTGAATGTTGAGTTTTAAGCTAGCTTTTGCACTTGCGCATTTTCAACAAGAGGCTGTTTAGTGTCTCTTCACTTTCTGCCATTAGGGTGGTATCATCTACATATCTGAGGTTGTTGACATTTCTCCCAGCAATCTTTTTTTTAATTAATTACTTTTTTAATTGAAGGATAATTGCTTTACAAAATTTTGTTGTTTTCTGTCTAACCTCAACATGAATCAGCCATAGGTATACATATATCCCCTCCTTTTTGAACCTCCCGTCCATTTCCCTCCCCATCCTACCCCTCTAGAGTGATATCAAGCCCGTGTTTGGGTTTCCTGAGCCATACAGCAAATTCCCATTGGCTATCTATTTTACATATGGTAATGTAAGTTTCCATGTTACTCTTTCTCCCAACAATCTTGATTCCAGGTTGGGATTCATCCAGCCCAGCATTTAGCATGATGTACTCTGCATATAAGTTAAATAAGCAGGGTGACAATATACAGCTTTGATGTACTCCCTTCCCAATTTTGAACTAGTCCATTAGTCCATATCAGGTTCTAACTATTGCTTCTTGACCTGCATACAGATTTCTCAGGAGATAGGTAAGGTGGTCTGATATTCCCATCTCATTAAGAATTTTCCACAATATGTTGTGATCCACACAGTCAAAGGCTTTAGCATAGTCAATGAAGCAGATGTTTTTCTGGAATTATCTTGATTTTTCTGTGATCCAACAGATGTTGGCAATTTGATCTCTGGTTCCTTTGCCTTTTTAAAATCCAGCTTGTACATTTGGAAGTTCTCAGTTCACGAACTGTTGAAGCCTCACTTGAAAGATTTTGACCATTACCTTGGTAGCATGTGAAATAAGTGCACTTATGCAGTTGTTTGAATATTCTTTGGCATTGCCTTTCTTCAGGATTAGAATGAAGACTGACTTTTTCCAGTCCTGTGGCCACTGTTGGTTTCTAAATTTGTTGGCATATGGAGTGCACCACTTTAACAGCATCATCTTTTAGGATTTGAAACAGCTCAATTGGAATTCCATCACCTCCACTAGTTTGTTTGTAGTAATGCTTCCTAAGGCGCACTTGACTTTACATTCCAGGATGTCTGACTCTAGCTGAGTGACCGCACCGTCATGGTTATCTGGGTCATTAAGACCTTTTTTGTAAGGTTCTGCATATTCTTGCCACTTCTTAATTTCTTCTGCTTCTGTTAGGTCCTTGCTGTCTCTGTCCTTTATTGAGCCCATCTTTGCATGAAATGTTCCCTTGGTATCTCCAATTTTCTTGAAAAGATCTCTAGTCTTTCCCATTTTGTTTGAGTTTAGTGTCCCTCAAACAAAACCCCTCTTTTTCTAAAGGAAGCAGCCCATTGCATGTTCCAAAGGCCAGCAGAAGGGACTGGTGGAATTGGGGGTGGGGGGTGCTGGGGAGGATGGCTGGGTATTGTACCCTCCTTGGCCTGCCCCTCCTCTTAAAGCCTGAGACAAGCCCTGAGATCACTACTCACTTTACTTTAACAATAACTACCTGGTGGCTCAGAGGTTAAAGCATCTGCCTGCAATGCAGGAGACCTGGGTTCGATCCCTGGGTCTGGAAGATCCCCTAGAGAAGGAAATGGCACCCCACTCCAGTATTCTTGCCTGGAGAATCCCATGGACGGAGGAGCCTGGTGGGCTACAGTCCACGGGGTCGCAAAGAGTCGGACATGACTGAGTGACTTCACACACACACACACACACACACACACACACACACACACACAATGTTAATTGAACAGCTACTAAGTGCCAGGCAGTACTTTTGGCTAGGGACCCACCAAGTGGCACTAGTGGTAAAGAATCTGCCTGCCAGTGCAGGAGGCGCTAGAGGTGCAAGTTTGATCCTTGGGTCTGGAAGATTCCTTGGAGAAGGAAATGACAACCCACTTCAGTATTCTTGCCTGGGAAATCCCATGGACAGAGGAGTTTGGCAGGTTACAGTCCATGGGGTTGCAAGGAGTCAGACACAACTGAGCGACTAACATTATAGTGAGCAAAACAGGCAAAGTCCTGCTCTAAAGGGTGTGACGTTCCAGTGGAGAAGACAGAAAGAGTACAGGTAAATGCACAGATTCAAGTATGTGTTGGGAGCTTCACCTGTGGTCCAGAGGCTCACTCAGTGCTCCCAGTGCACAGGTCCAGGTTCACCCTGCTTATTTAACTTCTATGCAGAGGACATCATGAGAAATGCTGGACTGGATGAAGCACAAGCTGGAATCAAGATTGCTGGAAGAAATATCAATAACCTCAGTTATGCATATGACCCCACACTTATGGCAGAAAGCAAAGAAGAGCTAAGGAGCCTCTTGATGAAAGTGAAAGAGGAGAGTGAAAAACTTGGCCTAAAGCTCAACATTCAGAAAACTAAGATCATGGCATCTGGTCCCACCACTTCATGGCAAATAGATGGGGAAGCAATGGAAACAGTGGTGTATTTAATTTTTTGGAGTCCAAAATCACTGCAGATGGTGACTGCAGCCATGAAATTAAAAGACAAAACTTGCCCCTTGGAAGAAAATTTATGACCAACCTAGACAGCATATTAAAAAGCAGAGACATTACTTTTGCCAACAAAGGTCCGTCTAGTCAAAGCTTTGGTTTTTCCAGTGGTCGTGTATGGATGTGAAAGTTGGACTATAAAGAAAGCTGAGAGCTGAAGAATTGATACTTTTGAACCATGGTGTTGGAGAAGACTCTTGAGAGTCCCTTGGACAGCAAAGAGATCCAACCAGTCCATCCTAAAGGAAATCAGTCCTGAATATTTGTTGAAACTCCAATACTTTGGCCACCTGATGTGAAGAACTGACTCATTGGAAAAGACCCTGATGCTGGGAAAGATTGAAGGCAGGAGGAGAAGGGGACGACAGAGGATGAGATGGTTGCATGGCATCACTGGCTCAATGGACATGAGTTTGGGTAAACTCCAGGAGTTGGTGATGGACAGAGAGGCCTGGCATGCTGCAGTCCACAAGATTGCAAAGAGTCAGACATGACTGAGCGACTGAACTGAAGTTGTGGCCAACTTTATTTTATCCATCCCACTCCTGAACTCATTATTCACTTTTTGTAAAGCAAGTCCCAGATATCATGGAAGTCTGTAAATATTTCAGCATGATGCTCTAATAAGAGATACAGCTTTTTTTAAAAGATACTATTTGCTCACACTTAACAAAATGAGCAAGAATTCCCTGATATGAAAAACTGAGTGCAGATTCAGATCTTTCTGACTGTCCCCCAAATATCCTGCCCTCCTCCCCTACACCACAATTTTTCCTGGCTCCCTAATGCTTGGATGTCAGAGGCTCGAACATTAGGGATACAATGGGGACAAGGCATATTCTCTGGGGGTCATTACTCCCTGCACGGCTTGCAAGATCTTAGTTCCCCAACCAGGGATTGAACCTGGGCCACTGCAGTGAACATGCCTAGTCTTAAGCTATTTAGCATTGATGATGATGAGTCACTTCAGTTGTGTCCGACTCTTTTCAACCCTATGGATTGTAGCCTGCCAGGGTCCTCTGTCCATGGGGGTTCTCCAGGCTAGAATACTGGAGTGGGTTGCCATGTTCCTCCAGGGGATCATCCCATCCCAGGAATTGAAGCCAGGTCTCCTTCACTGTAAGCAGATTCTTTACTGTCTGAGCTACTAGGGAATCCCTGCTCGTGCTATTATTTTTTTGGCTAACATTTGAGTCCTGACCAGATGTCAGGTCCCTTACTATTAAAGCTCACGGTAATGAAAGTATATTGGGTATTTACTTTGTGTTCATGCCTAGGCCAAGCATTTTAAAAACAACAACAACAATGGCTACTATATTTGGGGTATTTCCCATGTGCCTATCTGTATGTAAGCATATTAAAATGATGGTGATCATAACAATAATATTGGCCAGTATGTACTGGGCATTTGCTGTGTCCCTGTGCTAAGTGTTTAATGATATATAACAACAATTGTTGTCGTTTACATGACATGTAATACATTGACTACATGTAAATGGTCATTTACTACACGTTGGTCATTTATCAGCATGTCTCGTCATTTACTACATGTGTAATCCTGTCCTCATAATAGCAGGTAATATTTTCTAAGACCTCATTCTACACCAAGCACTGAGTCAATGTGTTATTAATAGTAATATTAGTCGGCGTGTGTGGACAGCTTACTGTAGGCCAGTTGGGTACCACGTGCCTCCTGCACACGATCGCACTGACCCCCATCAGCTCGAGTTTATCATCTGTATTGTTCAGAGGAGGAAGCCAAGACTTCCAGGTGCACCGAGCGATCAAGGGGCAGAGCCAGGTCTGGACTCCAGGTCTCTCTGACCCTCAACTGTGCTCTTCACTGCTGGGCTGTGCTCTCTGCCAGGGGACACTGGTTTCACAGTTTGTTGCTCTCTGGGCCTGTCATGAGCATCAGACATGCCCATCGCTGACTCCGAGCATCTCCTTCATACCCATCCTCACTGAGCCAGCCCCTCAGCCTCTGCTCCTCCCGATCCAGCAGCCAGACCTAAATTTCTGCCTGCCCCAAGCCTCTGCTGTGCCCTGTTCTGATTGGCCAGGCTGGGGCAGGGATGCTCACCTGGCCTCCCTCCCCAGGTAGGAGACATGGTCTGATGCCCCTACCACTGCAACTGCAACAGATCAGGGCATCTTTGCTGCAGCCCAGCTCCGTGCCCTATTGGGGAGGTCTGTGGTCTTCGGGGTGGCCGGTTGGGCTGTCAGAGCCCCCTAGGCACCTGTATGGATACCTCACTACTTCCCTTTCAATGGGGCAGTGGCTCAATTGCAAGATACCTGCATCCACCACCTGGCCCATTCCTATGGGGGTTCTCCTTCAGTGTGGCTTCCAACAGGAACCTCCACAGCCCTCACATGTCCTTCCTGTGCAGCAAGGAGGAGGAGCTCAGCAGCTGGAGACTGAAGACCCGTGTGACCCTGAAATAGGGGCGGCAAGTTCAGGTGAGAGGGTCGACTGGTGAGCCCCACTCTCAGTCCTGTCCAGGCCAATCCCTCATCCCACCTTCATGCCTTTAAGTCCATGCAGTCATCCATCCATCAATCTACATAACCATTCTTCCATACAATCCTCCTCATTCCATTCATCCATCCACCTTTTCATCCATTCATTGATCCACCCATCCCCTACCCCTCCATCCTTCCACTCCTCAATTACCTACCCCTCCATCAAACTTTATTGAAACTCCCCTGCATCAAATCATCTCTAGTGTATAGCACACCATTGATTCATCCATCCCTCCATCCTTCAGTTCATTCCTCCCTCTATACACCCATCCTTCCATCCATCCATCCATCTTTAAATCCATCCGTCAATCATCACTCATCTAATCAACAAAACTTTACAGAGACTTTGTGTCAGACCCTGTTCTAGACTCTGGGGACACAGCAGAGATCAAAACAAGCAGGTCCCTGCCCCCCCTGGAGCTCACATTATAACAGTGGGAGACAGATAGGAAAAATAAATACATGTCAGATGGTAATCAGTCCTAGAAAAATAAAACATGAAAGGAAGATTTGGAGTCCATGTGTGTGAGGAGGGGATTACAGTTTTAAATGGGGTGAAGTTCCCTGGCTTCCTATGGGGAAAAGGCTATTATTGGGAATGGGAAGCTGATGTGGAAGGCCCGGCGGGATGTGACAGGGGTTGGAATCAGGGCAAGGATAGGAGGGGGTGCGGAGAAGTGGTGGGATTTTGAAATATTTTGAAAGGATCAGATGTGGGGTGAGAGAGAGGGCAAGGTCCAAGATGACTTGGTTTGGGGCCTCCGTAACATGAAAGATGGCACAATCCCTGCCTGAGATGCAGAAGGTTGTGGGGGGAGTGCGGGGCAGGGCTCAGATGTGGACACGTGGAGTTGGAGATGTCTGTTTCTTGCTGCTTCCTCCCTTCCCCAACACCTGCAAAACTGGGCGGGGGCAGGAGGTGGCAGGAGGAGTCAGACCCTGAGCGGCCCCCATGCCCAGGTGGACAGTGAGGGAGTGAGCCTCCCAGTGTAGCTGGGCCCCGGGGCTCACGTGTGGTGGGAGCAGGGCATCGTGGTGCTGCAGGTGGGCAGCTGGCTCCCACTGCATTTCAACAGCCTCAACAGGCTAATCCTGATGGTGCGGCCTGAATACCGAGGACAGGCACTAGGGCCGTCTCTGTAGCCTCCGTGGCTTCAGAGGTGATCCTGGTGATGCCAAAGCACTCCCTAGCGAGGTGCCCGCCCCTAGCGATGCTGACTGTGACAGCGCCTGGCAGACCCAGGATAGCCAGTCTGGATGAGTGGCCACACAGGGCCAGGGAGGCCTGGGCTGGGGGAAATGCTGGGCTGGGGGCAAACAGCAGGCAAGCAAGGGGTGCCTCGAGGACAGACGGCTGAAACAGAGGCCACAGATAACAAACACGTGGTACTCCTTAGTACCGGGAACAACTGTTGTACCCATTTACAGACAAGGAGGCTGAGGCACAGAAGGTATTTGCCCAAGTTCTCACAGTAGTAAACAATGGAACAGGGAGTAGAATCTAGGCAGCCTGGCTCCAGAGTCCTTGATCTTAAATACTCCACACGACCACCTCACCAAAAGGAGAAGGAAAATCCTCCCCCTCACCAAACCTGTAGTCCTGAGATGCCCCATGCTGCAGCCACTAATTTAAATGTCAATTCACTTAGGGACTTTCCCGGCAAACCAATGGTTAAGATTCTGTGACTCCACTCACTGCCGGGGGCATGGGTTCGCTCCCTGGTCAGGGAACTGAGATCACACAAGCTGCAATGTGTGGTCAGAAAAAAAAAAAAAAGTGAATTAATTTGGATTACATTAAACTCTGGTTCCAGTCACACCAGCCGCATCTCAAGTGCTCAGTAGCTGCAGGCTTGAAACCAGCAAGACTACAGAAGAGCAGCCGCCCTGAGATGAATGGGTTGGGATTCTTTTTTGGCCACGCTGAGCTGCATGTGGGACCTCCCTGACCAGGGATCGATCCCATGCCTACTGTAGAGGAAGCACAGGGTCTTAGCAACTGGTCCACCAGGAAAGTCTGGGCTGGGTTTGTTTTTCTTTTTAAGTTTATGAAACTGCCAGGAGCAGACAGGGACTGGAGGAGGAGGGCTGGCAGAACCGGCCAGCCAGGGGGTAGGATGTGAGGTTTGGAGATGATCGTGTTGAGTCCCTGTGACCCCTCCCCTCCCACCAGCTGTCAGCAAGACACAGGGGGCCTGGAAATCTGCCGAGGCTGCCAGGCAGCTCTGCAGAATTCTGACAAACTGCTCCGGGCCCTTCACCAAGTGCCATGGCATGAGGAGCCCCTGTCCTGCATGCAGGCCTGCGCCTTTGCCCTCCGCCAGTACGGCCCTGGCACTGCATGCTGTGTGCCTCACTGGAGACCTACGCTGAGATCTGTACTCAGTGCGACGTTCGCCTGCCTGAGTGGCGAGCCGCCCTGGGATGCAGTAGGTGCCTCTTCACTGCTGATGAAGACCTCACCCCTTGGGCAGCTTCGATGTCCCTTTCCTTGGTCTCCCCAAGGGAGACCCCAAGCCCTGCTCCCTGGGATGGCCACCCAAACCTCAACCGGACTCATGGACCTCCCCGGTGGCCCAGTGGTTAAGAATCCACCTGCCAATGCAGGGGAGATGGGTTTAGTCCCTGGCTTGGGAAGATCCCACTTTCCGTGGGGCAACTGAGCTCGTGCTTTGCAATGACTGAGCCTGCGCTCTAGAACCTGTGCTCCGCAGCAAGAGGAGCCCCGCAGTGAGACTCCCGAGCACCTGAAACTCAAGAGGAGCCCTCACTTGTCTCCGCTAGAGAAAGCCCGTGCACAGCAACGAAGACCCAGTGCAGCCAAAGATAGAAAGTAATATATTTAAAAAGGTAAGAAATTAAAATATCAGGGCTCCTCTCAGCCCTTGTTCTAATCCCCCTCCTTCCTCTCCGCACTTCATCCTGAGTCTTCTCACTGCTCATCACTTGCCATGATTTTTAAGCAGCCCATGGATGTGATGGTAATAAACCAAATGAAGGAAAAGTGCTAACCCCAAACAGTGGTGACTTGGGAAGTGTCCTGAGGTCCAGCCCTGCCCTGGCCCTGACCTGCAACCATCCTAGGTTGTCCCTTCTGATTCAGGGGTTTCAAGGTGGCACCCCTCCCCTAGATGGATGTGTCTAGCCCATAGCCACTATGACTTCTGTGGGCCCCCGTGCCCAGCCCCCTGTGCCAGCCTTAACTCCTCCTTGCCCTGAGCCTGCCAGTGAACGGTGGACTGTTTCTGCCTTGAGGGCTTTGGCCTGGAGGTGGGCATCCGTGTGCTGGACCCTCACTGTGGCTGCCCCCTGCAAGCCAGCTACAGCCCTCTGGGCACTGAGGTCTACCCAGAGCCACCTGTGACCAGAGGTATGTGTGCCACAGGTGTAGACACCCCTTTGAGAGCCACTCCTGTTCCTGCGGGTCCCCACACTGTGCCACCAGTCTGAGGAGCTGGGGGTTGCCACCCTATGGACTATGCGGCGCTGTGGCTCTATGGATACCCTCACCCGTGCACCTTCAGTGGAACCCACCACCAGTGTCGAGGGCCTGGCCAGGAGGCACTGAGCACAGCTTGCTGCCACACCACACCCCCGCACCATCTGGGTGTAGGTCAGGCATCAGGAGCCCTGGGGTCCCATGTGGGCTCAGCAGGTGGGTGTGGACCTGGCAGGATGGTGCTGTCACTGTTGGAGGGACAGTTAGGGGCAGTCCAGGTAGGCATCAGCCAACTTGTAACAAACATGGGTGGCAGAAGGCTGACAAAAAGGTAGCCCAAGGGTGTCCCCTTTGGAGATGGAAATACTGGGCTTCTGATGCCCTTAGAGCTGGGCAGAGAGTCCCTGCCCCAGCCCAGCACTTCAGAGATCCCACTCTGGCCTCCTCTGACTGCACCCTCTCCCCACTGGTGGTGGAGTCCCAGGCCCTTTGGGATATGCCCCCTGGAGCCTGCTACCCAACCGCCTCCCTGACAGCCTTCTAGACCTTGCTCCCCAGAATGGACCATGCAGCAGCAATGAGCACAGCCAAAGACCCCCTGCAGGAAGGGTGAGACCAGATTGGACTGAGAGAGGGGCAGGCTGGATTGCATGAACACGCAGGACCCCTTGCAGCTGGGTGAAACCAGGGCTGGAAAACAGGAGGTGGGCCAGGGGCAGCCTGTGCTCAGGCACCATTTCCTATCCAGGAATCCTAAGGAGTCACCTGGCCTTTGGCCATTAGGAAGGTCCTGGTGTCAAGGCAAGAGGCTAGAACATATTCCATTTGGCAGTTTTGCAGCCTGAACACATAGAAGTTGTGAGCCTCCATTTATATGGCTGTTCTGGGTCCACAGGCTTCCCTGGAGGCTCAGAAGGTAAAGGATCTGCCTGCAACGCCTGGTTCAGTCCCTGGGTTGGGAAGATCCTCTGGAGAAGGGAATGGCAACCCACTCCAGTGTTCCTGCCTGGAGAATCTCAGGGACAGAGGAGCCTGGTGGGCTACAGTCCATGAAGTCACAAAGTGTTAGACACGACGGGGTGACTGTCACTCTGGGTCCACCTTTCGGGCCCACCAGGAGCTCGCTGATGCTCTAGCAGACAGTGAAGGGAAGTGGTGAACTGCGTGCTGCTGGACCTGGAGGCCTGAGTTCGAATCCCACTGTGCCATTCGCTAGCTATTGAGCTTGGCCTGGTGACCTTACAGTCTGTGGTTCGGGCTGCTCACCTGTACAAGGAGTGATAACAGTGCTGTGCACACTTCGGTGGCCAGATGTGGGGTTTTCCATACCAGACGATTCTCTGTGGATACCGACTGGGTGTCTTTGATTCAATTCAATTCTGACATTCTCTACCTGGGTCAGCAAACTCCACAGGGGAAAGGCTCAACCCCTGAAGACTGTCGCCACTTTAGATGCCAAATTAGTGGGGTCCCCATGTTACCCATGCTTCTGTCTGATTTGGCTACAAATCAGGGATTCCCATCACCCTCTCCTCAGTTTCAATAATTTGTTATATTGGTTCACAGAACTCAGGGAAACACTTACATTTACTGGTTTATTATAAAGGCTCTTACAAAAGATACAGCTGAACAGCCAGATGGAGAGGCAGGGTGGCACGCAGGGTGAGGTCTGTGGAAGGGTCCCAAATGTGGGTGGCTCTGCCCTTGTGGAGCTGGGCTATGTCGTCCTTCCAGCG
This sequence comes from Oreotragus oreotragus, assembly GCA_006410675.1. Lineage (NCBI taxonomy): Eukaryota > Metazoa > Chordata > Mammalia > Artiodactyla > Bovidae > Oreotragus > Oreotragus oreotragus. The sequence continues at coordinate 449,210 of SJYX01011710.1, forward strand.
TGGGGATGTGCTCAGCAGCCCAGAAGGGCCCCCCCCAAAGCCCGTAGTTGAGGAATCTTTATGGCTGGCTCACCACGTAGGCGTGATCAGTCATTAACTCGATCCCTAGCCCCTCTCCTCTCCCCAGAGGAAGGTGGTGGGGATGGGACTGAAAGTTCCAAGCTTCTAACTATAACGACAAAAGCTCCTGATCTTGGTTTGATTTTTCAAGTGACCGGAACTCATCCAGGAGCCTACCAAGCATTGCCTCTTTAGAACAAAAGACACCACCAGTGCCCCGGGAATTCCAGAGGATTTAGGAGCTCTGTGTACCAGGAACAAGGGTCAAGGACGAAAGACGCTCCTGGCACCCCAATCACTCAGGAAATATAAGTGTTTTAGGAGCCGTGTGCCAGAAACTGGGAGCAGAGACAACATACAGCAAGTCCTCTGCATATGAACCTTCAAGTTGTGAGCTTTGAAAGATGTGAACCTGTGTTCGTATGTCCAGTCACATAAGTTAGTTCTATCTGAGAAGACACTGTTAGCTTTTGAGGCATAGGACCTGAATGTATTACGGGACTCAAAGTTTGCAGATGCCATTCAGTGCAATCAAGTGCTATCATGTCATCTATAACTCGAACAAAAGAGCTACTACTCACACATCACCAGGTCACTTTTTTCAAGAGGGTAGATAGAACTGAATCCCGCAAGGAACCAGAACCTGGGCCATCAACATCAGGAGTGAGTTAAGTTGCAGCTTCCCCCCGTCTCCTTTTCCGACGATCCTTCAGCTCTACCATCTCCCACTTCATCTCCCTCCTCCAGTCAGTAACTCTTCTTGCCTCTTCACCCAATGCCAGCCCCTGTGTGCCAGCTGTTGTACTGTACTACTGTACTATTCAAGGTTCTGTACTGAAAGATTAAATACATTTTCTTGATTGTCTTTTATGTATTATTTGTGTGAGGAGTATTATAAACCTATTGCAGTATGGCACTATATAGCCCACTATGTTATTGGGTACCGAGGCTAATTTTGTCGGATCTATGAACAAATTGGTCTTAAGAACGCGCTCTTGGAACGGAAGTCATTTGTGTGTAAGGGACTTACTGTATGTATTTCTGAATATGTCGTGGGTATCTACCTGTATGTGAGCATTAAAAGGTGTAAATTGCCTAGGACAGGGTATTTATTAAGGGGATAAAATGTTTGATAAATACATAAAACATAACTGCAAGGGCAAACCAGCTTCCTAGTGGTGCCCTGCCCCCTGCTTCAGGCAGAGTAAAATGCAGTCTTTAAAACTCCCAAGTCAGGTCACAGAGGCCCTATCGCAAAGCCCTCCCATGGCACTGTCTTACCTGGAGGATAACTGTGACCCATGTGACCCCGCAAAACTGGCCTCTGTGACCTCTCTGACTTCGTCTTCTCACCCTTGCCCTCTTACTCACCTTGCTCCAGCCACACCAACCTCTCTATTGCCCCTCCAACACCTAGGCAGCCTCCTGCCCCAGGGCCTTTGCACTGGCTGTCTGCTCTGCCTGAAACACTCTTCCTTGAGAGCCTCACATAGCTGACGCTTGCTTATTCTTCCGGTTTCGGCTTGACTGTCACCTCCTCTCCCTTCCTCACTATCCCCATGAAAGGAACCACCTCTCGCAAGTCTCTCTCTATTATAATCCCCCATTTTCTTTCCTTCAAAGCAATTTGTCAGCATCTTAAGTCATCCTTTCTATTAATCACTTCTTTGTTTCCTGTCTGTGTTCCTCTTGACTGGATAAGACATCTCCAAGGGCAGGGACTTCGTTTGTTTTGTTGAATAAATAGACAAAAATCCGAGCACAAAAGTAAACTTCTAGCATGTCAGAAGGTGACACAGTTTCTCCTGTAGACAAATTAAGCAGGAAAGGAGACAAGAACGTGCAGTGGAATATTACACTTTAAGACAGAGGGCAGGGAGGCACTGGGGCAGAGACCTGCAGGCGATGAGGGAGGGAGTCAGGTAGACACAGCGGGGAAGGTAGTCAGGCAGAGGGAACAGCCAGCGTAAAGGTCCAGAGGCTGGAATGCTGCCTGGTGTGCCGCTGGGGCAGGGTGTGCAAGGGGGTGAGTGAGCGATGATGAAAGAGGGGTGACAGAGGCTGGTTTTATAGGGCTGCACAGGCCATGGGGAGGAGTTTAGACTTTATCTGAGTGTACTAGGGTGTCACGGAAGGGTTTGAAAGGACAGGATCTGATTTTTTTTTTTTTTTTTTT
>SJYX01011710.1:454070-465361 GCA_006410675.1 Oreotragus oreotragus
TGTGCCACACGGTGGTCAGGAAGCTTGTGTGCTGTGCAGAGGAGCCATACCCAGGAATCCAGAGACCAGGCCTCCTGGTGCAGCCCTGGGCACACCTGGTGGCCTTCAGTGAGTGGGGGTTGCCAGGGGAGGGTCCTTCTCAGCCTGCTCCACCAGCTGGCCCAATACCACCTCAGGAAGTCCTCCTAGGTCAATGCCGCTCAAATAAAGTCACTGTGCACCCTGCTGGTTATCTGTCCCCTTGAGGAAGACTGCTTCATTAAAAACAACGGCAGACATCTAATGACATCGAATCAGCCAGGATAGTCTAGGTCACGCTGCAGTAATCAAGCCACCTGACATTCCTGAACATGACCAAGGGTTAGTCTCTCTCCTACAAATTCCACAGAATAGTCCAGGGCACCATTCAAGTCCATTTCCATCCTGTGATACCACCCTGGTCACAGGTGCGCCCCCCAACTCTTCAACTCTCACCTTGGAAGTCACAGTACTGTGGCTAGATCTGGTAATGATTCCCTCCCCCCACCCCACTTCTCTACAAGAGTGGGGCCGGGATGGGGCAGCACGTGGGCGTTCAGTGACCATCAGTGACTCTACAATATGCATCAGCTCGTTCAGTCCCCATAACAACCTGCCGAGGGGAGGGCTAGAATTACCTCTGTTTTATGGATGAGGAAACCGAGGCACAAGGAGGAGTTTCCGTAACTTGGGCGAGATCAGTCAGAGTGAGCAAGATGCGCGCTGCTTTGATTCCTGCTCTCCTTAGGATGAAGTGCCAGCCCTTGACCGAGCGCCTGAGCCCTCACGTGGACTGATGCTTCTGACCCCTGACAGCTGCCCGTCACCACTCTTTACACTTCAGGATCCTGATGTGTGTCTACATCTGCCAGGAAGTTTCTTGCTGCTTCTTTGGGGCTCAGAAACCCAAATGCCCATGCGGCCATGCAGGCAAATAGCTGAAGCAGATGTACTGATGAGGGGAGACCAGGCAAATGTGGGAGGGTGTTCTTCCCACGGGGTTGGTGCTGCACTCACCAGATGATTGTTGCTAAGTGGGAGTCCAGGCTCAGGGGAACCCAATCGCCCTCAAATTCCAGCTCTGAAGCTCAGTAGTCATATGACCTTGGGCAAGTCACTTAACCTCCCTTGGTTTCAGTTTCCTTATCTGTGAAAGGGGGTGATGAAACTCCTGACTCCTGGGATTGTTGTGAGGTGTGAGCAGCATGCCATACAAAAAGCAAGCTCCTGCTATCTGCCCATTTATAGGTAGTTCTTTTGACCAGTGAGATGATAATGACCTTGCATAATTTCTGGCTAACTCAGTTTTCTTCAGTGAATTCAGGAAAAAATATTAATATTAATTTTTCATGGAGAAACACAGAGCAGAGCCTGGTGTACAGTCAGGAAATGCTATTTCAGACCGTCTTCAGGAGGTAATGATCCTATCATCATACACATGATCATCTCCAACATCACCTCTATTATGATCATTACCACCACTGTCCTCCTCTCCACCACCATGATCTACACCATCACTGTCACCTTCATTGGTACCATCATCATCACTATCACTGCCGCTACCATCAGCATCATCATGGGTATCATCACCATCATTATCACCACCACCACCATCATCACCAACATCATCACCATCGTTTGTACCATTATCGTCGCTATGGTACCCTCATCACTATCACCACCACTACCATCATCACCATCAGCGGTACTATCATCATCACTATCACCACCACTACCATCAGCCTCATCACCGTCACCATCATTGGTACCGTCACCATCATCCTCACCATCGTGACACTACCATCATCACCATCACATTACCTCCTGATTATGCCTCCACCTTCTTCCCTGCCCTATGACCTGCCCTTGTCCCCCTCAACTCTCTCTCTGCTCCCGTGGTCCTCTTCTGGTTGGATGTATTCCAGAATAGTAATGCTAGGCTAGTTATTAACCCCCATCTGTCTTCCTCCAGAGCTGGCCTGTCCTCCCCACAGCCGCTTGAGCTCTGTGGCTCCTCATGGCCCAGTTCCTGTGCTGAGTCCGCCCTGCCTGACAGCTGTGACACAGCTTTGTGCTCAGCAGCACTGATGGCATGGCCCTTGCCCCCTCATGCAGTGCAGAGCAGCTGATCCATGGCGGGGAGAGGGCAGGTACAACCCTGCTGGGGAGCATTGTAAGCAGCTCTGCCGCTGTAAGCTTTCCACTAGCACTGCTCCCCCTCCTCCTGAGGGTCTGGGCATCTTGGGGTGCCACCTGCTCTCCCCATGCACGTGCCAGGCCTTCGAGCACTTGAACATCACCATCTTCAGTGGGAGGACTGCCGAGTTCCCAGGAGTCTGTGTTTCTGTCTTTGCCAAGTCCTGTGGCTCCTTCAGCTCATTGCCCTTTTGCAAAGTGGAAGTTGGGAAGGAGAACAGATCCATTTCAAAGATTTCTATCCAAGTGAATGGGATGCAGATTTGTTTACAGAGAGAGGGCATTGGCCTGGTTGAGGTAAGCACTCGTTGACCCCCAGAGACACTCAAACTAATTAAGCTAAAAGAAATACTTTGGCTCAAACAAAGTAAAAATCATGTGACATATGCTAGTGAAAGTACAGTGATTCTGGGTCCACAGAATTTTTCTGTATAACAGTTTTGTTGGTTTTATTTACCATTAACAGGAAACATTATTAAAACTAACTCAAACAGGTCAAGATTTTAGATTGTATAAAATTTCAGAGGGAAAGCAGGCATGGCTTGATCAGGGTGCAGCCTCTGTTTATCAGCATTTCTCTTGGCTTGTGGTCCTCCATAGTGTCAGCTTTGTCTTCAGGCTGGCTTTTGTGGTGGTGGCAAAATGACTGCAACTTCCAGCTCTCAAATGTGCTTCCCCCACTGTCCACAGCAAAACGTAAGTCTTTCCTACCCTCAACTATGGAACAAAATTCCAGTGCTTCACTCTAATTGTACCCCACTGAGCCAATCATTGTGGCCCAGGGATTGTCTTAAGCCTATCTGGCCCTAGCCTCAGGAGCTGTAGGTAGGAGAGGTCCCTCCAACCCTCACAGCTGCTCATTGCAGAGAGGAGGGTGCTGTGGAAGCCCACTCTAGTGGGCTCATATTTCCAAACCAGTATTTCTTGTTACAACAAAAAAATGTAAATGCCCTGGAAAACCTCCCATTTGAGACCTGAGACTTTTGTCTGAAACCCACAGGGGTGGATGTGTTTTCCATGCCTGAGGGCCCCTGCCTACAAGAGTTCCATTGTTTCCTGTTGGAAAATACACAGCTGTGCCCCTCCCACTACCCCCCTCCCTCCCACTTCCAGGAAAGGAACCCGCTTTCAGAATTAGTCATGCTGTCAGCATCCCACACAACAACCCCATTGAATCCAAAGGGCAGCCTACAGGGTGAATTCTATTTTTAACCCCATTGTATAGATGGGGAAACTGAGGCCCAGGGAGGAAGAATTGCTTGCCCAAGGTCACACAGGGAGAAAGAGGTGGAGCTACGATTTGAACCTAGGCTTTGAACCTCTCCTCTGAGTTCCTTCCTTCTCCACTTGTGGGCTTGTGTGCCCCCTAAATGTGACCTGCTTAAGGAAAGGGAGGTACCTGATTCATCTGTTATGTGGCCTGGGATGTAGTAACTCTCAAGAATGATTTTCAGGTGGTTCAGTGGTTAGGACTCAGTGATTCCACTGCTGAGGGCCTGGGTTTGATCCCTGATTGGGCAACCAAGATCCCACAAGCCACATGGCCAAAACAACAAGAACAAAAGAAAGAGGGGGTGGGTAATCAGCCTCAGTTAATCTTCAGGACTTCCCTGGTGGTCCAGTGGTTAAGGGTTTGCCTTGCAATGCAGGGGACATGGGTTCAATCCCTGGTTGGGGAACTAAGATCCCACAAGCCTCGGGGCAACTAAACTCATGCCGGCTAACCACTGAGCCGGCAACTACAGAGTTCTTATGCCACAGTGAAGATTCTGCTTGCTGCAGTTAAGACCCCATACAGCCAAACAGATAAATAAATAAAGTATCAAGCTTAAAAAAATAGTTTTCATTCATTCACTCAGCACATATTTATTGAGCACCTATTATGTACCAGACTTTGTGTTCAGTGCTGGGGGCTTGCAGGGAATGGGACAGCCTAAGAAGGTCCCTTCTTCCCAGAGCTAACATTACAGAAGTGGGAGGGAGAGTAAATACAACAAGTGTGTAGTTATTCAGTATGGCAGGAGGTGATGCATGCTAGTGCTACAGTGAAAAAAAAAAAGAGAATAGGGCAGAGAGCAGTGGTTTCCAGATGGAAAAAGTAAGTGGTTTTAAATCAAGTAGCCACGGAAAGCTTCATGAAGATGGTGACATTTGAGCAAAGTTCTGAAGGAAGGAGGTGAGGGGAGAGACCCATGTGACATCCGTGAGAAGAGTGAGTTTGGTAGTGAGAACGGCAAGTGAAGAGGTCCTGGGGCTGGAAAGGCGCCTAGTGGGTTTCAGGAGCAGCAGAGCTGTTAGTGGGAGTCAGGCTGAAACTGCCCACCCTGTCCGGGCACCACAGTAACTACTCAGCATGAGTTATTTTAAAACAGAAGGTCCTGGTGAGGAACTCAGAACTAGTAAGCCACGACCAACTGGAAGAGTTTAGGAAAGGTCAAAAGGAGACCCCATGTGTCCTTCCACCTGCCAGAATCCTTCTCGTTGGCCTCCATCTTGGCTGAGCATCGTGTTCACCACCAGGAAGAACCCTGAGTCGGAATGGTTGGCCAGAGACAACCGGGAAGCTCATCCCCTCACCATAAAACCTGAGGCTGCGAGTCAGGTGGCAGAGCCGCTCTCCTGGGCTCCCTTACCCTCCTGCTCTGCCCGCCGAGCGTCCCTTCCCAATAAAGTCTCTTGCCTTATGAGCACGTGTGTCTCCTCAGACGATTCATTTCCAAGCATTGGACAGAAGTCCACCCTCGGGCCCTGGAAGCAGCCCCCCTTCCTGCAATAGGGCAGCCAGTGGGACTGGAGCTGAGGAGTGAGTGAGTGAGTGAGTAAGGGGTTGAGGGGGAGGAGAGGTGATGGGGGGCCAGGTAGGGAAGTGACTTATAAGCTGTGGGTCCTGGTGAGGATCTGGCTTTTGCCTGGAGAGAGATGCAGCCAGGGGAGGGCTCTGAGCCAGGAGGGGCCCTGATCTGACTCAGGGGCTCACAGGTGCCCTTCTCTGAGTGGGGGGAACAGGCTGTAGGGATTGGGAGGGAGCAGGGAGACCAGGGAGGAGGCTGTGTGATGGTCCAGGAGGGAGAGGATGGAGGCGGGGCCAGGCTGGGGGCAGGGAGGGGAGTGGGGTTTGGTTCTGGCAATATTCTCTGGTGTCTAATTCCCTCTTCTAACCTGCTGTCTGTTCTTGGGACCCTCAAAGTTATGTGGGGCCTGTGGCCCTTTGTCACCATTCCACACGCACAGGGTGTGGAGCCAACCTGCCTTGGAATCCCAACTTTGACCCTTAAATGGCTCGGGAGGTGACTGCACCCCTCGGCACCAGTTTTCTCCACCAGTAGAACAAGGCCCGCACAGCAAGCGGTGAGTCCTGCAACCACACACACCGCAGGGCTGTTAGTTGACAGCTGAGAGGCGGTTAGCAATAGGAGGTGGTGACTCAGGGATGTACAGGGGCGTGCCCTTGGCTCTCCGCACTGCCTTATTGGATGCCAAGGTGCGGGGGAAGGGGGATGGGAAGGCTGAGATGTCAGGGCCCCTGGTTGCCAGCGGGCTGTCTGGTCAATGCCTCCCCAGGGCTGCGGGCACCGGCCAAGCTCTTAGAACTGCAGACTCATTTCTCTGCATCTGCAGCCAAGCAGGAGCCTACCAGCCCTACAATCTGCCTCAGAGCCTCGGGGTCCCACCAGGCTGGGCTGGGCAGCCACGGCAGGGTGAGGCACCCACAGCTAGGGAGAGGCAGAGCAGGGTACTCACAAGTCAGGGAACTGATCTGAAAGAAGGGAAAGGAAGTTATTGGGGGAGGGTAAAAAATGAACACAGGCTTTTATCTAAAACGGGAAAACTGTGTGTGTGTGTGTGTATATATATATATATAAAATGTATGTATTTTTATTATATATATATAAATGGACTTCCCTGGTGGCTCAGTGGTAAAGTACCCACCTACGAATGCAGGAGAAGCAATCCCTGGGTTGGGAAGATCCCCTGGAGAAGGAAATGGCAACCCAGATCAGCACTCTTGCCTGGGAAATCCCATGGACAGAGGAGCCTGGCAGGCTACAGTGCATGGGGTCAAAAAAGAGTCGGACACAACTTAGCAACCAACAAAAAACGAACAAATATACATAAATACATGATATCCAAAGTCCAGCGAAATTCTGTTTGACACTTAGGTTACCCAGTCCTGAATTTATTTTTTCCTCCACTCTTTAGCTGTTGTTTTTGACCTTGTGTTTTATTATTTTGTGTAAATGTTTATTTTAAAAAGTTTTTTTTCTGATTTCCCCCAGCTTTTCTTTTGAATTATTTTTAACTACAGAAAAGTTACATAAACCAGTACAATGAACCCAAAAACCCTTCAGAGGGATTCACTAATTCTTAGTAGTTTGCCTCATTTCCTTTAGCTCTCCCTGTCTCTGCCTATGTTAATGATTTCTTTCTGAGTTCTTGCGTCTCAGAAGTCCTCTCTGGCCCCTTCCATGCGCAAGCATTTCACAAGGCTCAGTTTCTTCCGATATTAGTTGCCTGTCAAAGGCTTTTCAGGAGGAAGTTACAAAATAAGACCAGGCTCTTTGCTAATCATGCCTTTTCCCCGGACAGCAGGGAAACAGCCCTGGGGATCTTTCCTGCGTGACCCCTCCCATTGCGTTCCCCAGGGATCCACCACCTGGACGTGTGTGTCCAGGGTCGGTGCTGTAATAGTGGTCACGTAGGCAGGGGTGGGTCTCAGATGGAAGGTGACAGGAGCAGGCCCGGGGCTGGAGCAACTGTGGATCACCCACTGGCTCCCTTCCTCCCATGGAACCTCCTATCAGGGGAAGATGGGCCAGGGTCACCCCGAGAAGACAGACCTGTCCCTCCAACAACTAGTGCCAAGGAGGCACGTGGTTCAGTTTAAGCCAGATCTTCCACGAGTAGCCTAGCATGTAGCTTTACGTTGAAATATCCTGTTCAAATGTCGTCAGCTATAAATAGTTGCAATACTTTTGGAACTAAAGCAAATAGCTGGGTTGGCCCAGGGGCCACCAGTTTGAGATCCTCGTTTCAGGGACTGAAACTGGCTGGGAGGAGGTTGCGGGGTGCCTCCCTTGAACACCTAGTCCCCTCTCGCACAATAACTCCTACTCACACTCAGGACCTGTAGCCATTGGCCCACGCCCTAACCCCCAGAGATGAGGAAACGGATCCAGGCCGGTCAGCAAATGTGGTCCGTCTGCTCACCTGCCTCCATTAGCAGCTCTGCCCTTACCACCCCCGCCTCACTCCAGAAAGACCTCTGTAATGGTGAGAGGAGTCATAAGTGTTCCTTTCTCTTATTATTTAAGAGATACTTCATAAGCACCACTATGTATAATTCAGATGAAAATTTGGGGGGAGGAGCTGATGTGTCAGCAGGGGAGGCAGACAATCAAAAAAGCAAAGAGAAGTTTCCTGGAATATGCTTTGAAGATAGATAACTCAGGAGGGAACAGAAGGACTTCCGTGGCGGCACAGTGGATAAGGGTCTGCTTGCCAGTGCAGGGGACATGGGTTTGATGCCTGGTCCGAGGAAGACTCCACATGCCGTGCAGCAACTAAGCCTGTGAGTCCCAACTACTGAGCCTGTGCTCTAGAGCCCATGAGCTGCAACTACTGAAGCCCAAGGGCCTGGAGATTGTGCTCCACAGCTAGAGAAGCCACTACAAAGAAAAGCTCACACACCACAGTGAAGAGCAGTCCTCGTTTGCCGCAGCCGTAGAAAGCCCGCACAAAGCAATGAAGACCCAACACAGCCAAAAATAAATAAACGCGTAAAGAAGGGAACAGAAAGGGCAAAGGTGGAGGCTTTCCTGGTGGTCCAGTGGTTGGAACGTCATCTTCCAACGCAGGGGGTGCAAGTTCAGTCCCTAGTCAGGAAGCTAAGATCTCCCATGCCTGGAGGCCAAAAAACTGAAAACATAAAACAGAACCAATATTGTAACAAATTTAGCAAAGACTTTAAAAACAGTCCACATTTAAAAATCTTAAAGAAAGGTGGCGAGAGGGTCAAGGAAGTCCACGTCTTCAGCCAGGATTTGAAGAAGGTATCAGAATGAGCTCTTACCTAGTGACAAGCAGGAGAAGAATCCCAGGCAGAGAGAGAAGTTGTTGCAAAGGCCCTGCAGCAGAAACATGCTTGGGGAGGGAGACGGGGTGGCAGGTGGTGGTCCCTGACCCTTCCCTAGCTTGCCTAGTCCCTCATTCTAGTGACCGTAGGGCCGGATCCAACCTTGGACACATTTTACTTACTCCACAAAGTGTTAGGGAAATTAAAAGTCAGTTACCAACATTTAAAAATCAAGAGGTTTCATCCTAAAAATCAGTGTTTCTGGCTTCTTTTGGTGTGAGATGACATCCGAGAAACTCAGAGTGGAGATCTCTCTCTCTCTCTCTCTCTCTCACACACACACACACAACACACACACAACAGCACAAACCTCCGGGTAACAATATGTGTGTGTGCGCTCAGTTGCTTAGTCATATCTGACTCTTTGCAACCCATGGACTGTAGCCTGCCAGGCTCCTCTGTCCATGGGGATTCTCCAGGCAAGAATACTGGAGTGGGTTGCCATGCTCTTCTCCAGAAGATCTTCCCAACCCAGGGATTGAATCCATCTCTCTTACGTCTCCTGCATCTCAGGAAGATTCTTTACCACTGAGACACCAGGAAGCCNCCAGGCTCCTCTGTCCATGGGGATTCTCCAGGCAAGAATACTGGAGTGGGTTGCCATGCTCTTCTCCAGAAGATCTTCCCAACCCAGGGATTGAATCCATCTCTCTTACGTCTCCTGCATCTCAGGAAGATTCTTTACCACTGAGACACCAGGAAGCCCATGAGTCACCCTGTCTGGCACTTCACATGACTCCTGGAGGCCAGGCAGACAGCAACATGCCCACAGCCACACCCCCAAAGTGGCAGGACAGGACCTGACGGTTCCCACTTTTCTCCCACAGATGCTGATTCTCATGTCACAGGGAGCAGCTCCACAAAGCCCCAGGAGGTGACATTCATCTGTCCATGGGTATCTCTCATCCCAGCCTTCCCCCATGACTGCGCAGTGAAAAAGTCCACCTGGCAATGCAGTAGACTCAGGTTTGATCCCTGAGTTGGAAAGATCTGCTGCAGAAGGGAATGGCAACCCACTCAAGTGTTCTTGTCTGGGAAATCCCATAGACAGGGAAGCCTGCTGGGCTACAGCCCATAGGGTCGCAAAGAGTACACACACACACATAAATGTATTTGTGTATAATCATGCATGCATAATGCATACACATATATAAATAAGCAGACACACTTTAAATATGACTGAAGTCAAATCAGCTTGGAAGACTAATCCCCCAAAAATTCAAACCCCAAAGGATGCAAGTGCTTACATGCACTCCACTCCCTGCAGACCTTCCCCAGGTTCTCAGTGTTCACATTTGTTCCAACCACACCGGGGTCTCAAGTCCTACCTCTCCCCACCCTAAGCCCCAGGCCCAGCCCAACACCCACTTGGATAGGGCACATTCTAGTCCAGCCCGCTTTGGGTGTAGCCTTATAAACATCTGTCTATCCAAATGCAAGATCATGTGATTAAAGCTTCAGGGAACAAAGCTGGCAGAAGACTCTAACTGGTGGTCTCTTCAGGCAGCAACCAGCCCTCAGACATGTTTTTTCTAACCTGCATATTTTTTTTTTAATGGGAGCTAACTTTTAATAGAGAGAGTGTTGCATAAAGATCCAGGTTGCTGACATCTTTTGAAAGCATAGAAGCAATTGGCTAGAATTGTATACAGGTTATCCTGAAATTCTTTTAACTAAACTTTTTTCCTCAAAGTAGTACATTTGCAGGATATAAAATTCAGAAGGTACAAGAAGGTATATGAGGATAAGTGAGTCTCCCTTCCCAGGCATCCCCCAGCTTCTGGGTCCTCCTTTTTAGAAGCAACCATGGGTGCCAATCTCCAGAGATACTTCATTCATTCATAAGTACACGGAAATACATTCATTCTCCCCCTTACAAATGGTAGCATACTTCTCAACACCTTGCTGTTTTTCCCCCATAACAAGATGTCTAGGAGATACTTCAGTTCTGTTCGCCAAGTTGCCATCGTGACTTGTAGTCTCACACTCGTCTTGCGTTACTTGTTCATGATTCTTGTCTGGCCCTTTTGGCAACTGAGTATGCAGACTCTGGCACAGGTGAAGGATAGCGCATCCTTCCTAGCCACCCTGCACTGGTCCCCACTCAAGTTTGGATGCATGCAGTTCCCCGACTTCCCGGCAGAGGGAGACACCACTTCATCCCCAAGACCACCAAAGGGGTCTTAAAAGGGACAGGGCTATCCTGAAATGTCTGGGAAAGAGATGCTGTCTGCCCAGACACAAAGACCCCCTTAGCTGGGCTGGGATCCTCCCCAAATCAGGCCTCCCCTTCTCTGTTTCTAACTCCCTCTGAACGTCCTGCTTTGACTGAGCCACATCCTGGCTGAGCCCCACTCTGTTGAGACTGACCTCTCCTTGATGGGAAGTGGGAGGAGACCCTGTCTTAGTCTAGGGCCTGGGACTGAGAATTTGCCCGAGGGACCCACATAAAGAACGTATGTATGTATCTGGGCGGGTATTCCTTGCCCCACCCTCTTCCTTCCCTGCTGAGAAGTGGGGGCGGGGGTGAGGTCCTTTCTCCCTGCCCCCAGCAGACAGCTCAGGCAGAGCCTTGACCTCGAAACCTCCTGTCCCTGTCCTGCCCTCCAGCACTCGCCATGGCACCCTTTCTCTGGCCTGGCTCCGGTGGCCTTCTTCCCACCCCCGCAATGGTGTTGGGGGTCGCCTGGAGTCCAGCTGGTGGCCAGTGCAGAGCCACCCCTTTCCTGGCCCTGCCCCTCCCCGTGACCCCAATCCTCCGCCAGCCACTCAAAGGCGCCTTGTTCTCCATCCAGCCCCCAGACAAAAGTCCCTCTGTCTAAAAAGGAGGAATTGGGGGGAGGGGGCACCCCAACGTGGAACCAAGTGGGGGCCTGCACAGACCCCAGCCGGAAGGAATGCCATGAGGAGGGCGGGGGCGGGGGGGGGGGAAGGGAGGCCAGCA
>SJYX01011710.1:465561-482659 GCA_006410675.1 Oreotragus oreotragus
AGGCAGCCCCCACCCCAATGCCCACTGCAGAGACATGTGGCTCCCAGCACCCTAGGGAAGAGCCCTGGCTGGGAAGGTCTGCCTTGAGCTGGGAACCTAGTGTCCAGCTCCCTAGGCCGTGATGGGCAGGATAGGGGAGAGGTCATGGTCTAAGGCCCAGCAACCCCCACCCCACCCCGACCCTTACCCCCACCTCATGACCTTGGGCATATTGGCCCATTTTGCTGACCCTCCAACTGTGTCAACAGCATCAAGTAGCCCGGAGGAGGACTTTAGATCTCCCACGGTGGCCACCAATCCCTCCTCCAAGGACAACGCCCAGTCTAAGTAAGAAAGATTACATTATTACAACCAAAGCATGGCCTTCTCCCATCACCCGCCAGGCAGCAGCTCTGCTATTAAAGACTGGAATATCTTCCCCTTCCCTGTCCTTTTCTGCGGGGCAAGAGATTGGAGAACGCACCCTCCCTGCATGTGAGGGGCCGAGTTCCAGCTCTCATCCTGTTCTCCTTCTGCCCTGCCTAAGGCTGCTATGATCTTGGAGACCCCAGGGGAGCTCCCTGCCACTGGAAGGGGGGTGGGGGGGGCGTGAGTGGGAACTGTCTCTTTAAGAGCAGGCCTGAGGTGAGAGAACCCCTGAGCTTGAGGGAGTCAGACTAGTTCTCTACCTGCCCAGGTTTGCTTAGGGCGTGGTGGCTGTGGATAAAGGCAGGACTCAGGCTAAGCAGTAGCAGCAGGCTAAGCAGCCCACTCTCCCGGAACCCGATCCTCCTCACAGCCTGGGAAGCACGCAGGTGAGGGGCTGGGGTCCTCTCTCTCCAACTCCTTCTTGGCTCTGCCCCGCTCTCTACTGCTTTCTGTTAAAGATGCCTAGGACCTTCCCATATCAAGGTTCTTCTCTGGGGGAGCAGATTAGAGAACGCCTTCCCTCCCCATCAGTCTCTGTACAGGGGGCTGAGTGAGCCAGCTGGGGTGAGGGTAAGGCCCACAGATGGGACAGGGTGTCTGGAAGACTGGTGGGTCTGGGTAGATTGGGGTGTCTGCATAGACCCCAGACTGGATTGGGGGATCAGAGGAGATGGGTAGATGATGATGGACTCGGGGTGTCCTCGTGTTGTGAATATGCGGGTCCTGAAGACCTCTAGGGAAAGGGGCTGGAGGCTTCCTGGGGAAGCTCTAAAACAGGGGGGTGGGGAGAAAATTTCAGGGACACAAGGGAGTCATTTTGCTCCTGCCTGAAGGGCCTGACCACCATCACGGAGAAATAGAGAGACAGACAGTAGGGGGTGGATGGCGGATATGGTCCTCCCACAACCACTGGGATCTCTGGGGTTGGGAGAGAGCAGAGAGGGGTGGGTTCAGCCTCCACTGCAGGCTGCCTTCCTCTCCAAGTCTTCACCCTGACCGCAGTCAGTTCTGGAGCAGCCGGGGAGACCTCTTTCCACAACAACCTGAACAGGGCAAGGGAGGGCACATGTCCAGATGCCAGCTCCCAACAGCCAGCAGTGTGGGACAGTCAGGTGGCAATGTGCAGGGGCTAGGGTTTGGCTGAGACCACCCATCAGTGACCCCTGTGCTGGGCATGCTGGGAGATCCCTGGAGATGGGGCCTTTGGAGCCTCCCACCAGCCAGGGGGGTTTGGAGGCTCCCATGGAAAGAAGCTTAAGCCCTGAGACTCTGAGTCCTGCAAGACAGTATAGAGCATTAAATTCAATTCACAGGGGTTCTAGGGTTGTGACAGCAATGTGGGCTAATCACAGTGCCAGTTTCATCAAGCTGTGAAGATTATATGCATGAATAAGTGCAAAGAGCTGAAAAGTGTGCTTGGTGTGGGGTAAACACTCAATCAGACCAGCTCTTATCACCAGCATTAGTGTCACCAGGGGGGGACAAAGCCTAGTGTGTTCACTTTAGACAAGTGTCCTTCCACAGACCTGAGCTGGGCCCCCGTAAGCTGTCCTGCCCACACACCCACTCCAGCTCTGCCCCCGCCCCCTGTTTGGGGGGATCCTAATTGGAGAAGGCGATGGCACCCCACTCCAGAACTCTTGCCTGGAAAATCCCATGGATGGAGGGGCCTGGTGGGCTGCAGTCCATGGGGTCGCTAAGAGTCAGACACGACTGAGCGACTTCACTTTCACTTTTCACTTTCATGCATTGGAGAAGGAAATAGCAACCCACTCCAGTGTTCTTGCCTGGAGAATCCCAGGGGTGGGGAAGCCTGGTGGGCTGCTGTCTATGTGGTTGCACAGAGTCAGACATGACTGAAGTGACTTAGCAGCAGCAAACCCCTTAATAATGTTTCCCAAAGCAACAGGCCCTTTCCTTGCAAGAAATGGATTTTCAGACGGACATTGTGGGTCTGGTATACAGGATGAAGGAGAAAGCTAAGAGGGCTTCCCAGGTGGCTCAGTGGTAAAGAGCCTGTCTGCCAATGCAGGACACATGGATTCAACCCTTGGGCAGGGCAGATCCCCTGGAGAAGGACATGGCAGCTCTCTCCAGTGTTCTTGCCTGGGAAATCCCATGGACAGAGGAGCCTGGTGGGCTACGGTCACGGGGTTGCAGAGTTGGAGACGACGAGAGACTGAGCACAGACACGAGGGCACTGAGAAGGCTCCCAGGATCTGGGGTGGGCACAGAGAGATAAAGGCATCTGTAGAACATTCTGGAAACAGAAAAAGAAAGTCAGGGTAGGGGATCTATGGAGGCTAGAGGAAGTAGTGTGTGGAGGGTGAGGGGTGGGCTTCCCAGGTGGCTTATCAGTAAAGAATTTGCCTGCCAAGCAAGAGATACAGTTTCAATTCCTGGGTTGCGAAGATAACCTGGAGAAGGAAATGGCAACTCACTCCAGTATTCTTGCCTGGAAAATTCCATGGACTTAGGAGCCTGGCGAGCTACAGTCCATGGAGGGGCAGAGAGTCGGACACAACTAAGCACGCAGAGAGAGAGAANCCCTGGGGAGAAATAACTTGATCCTGTCTCTTATACACATCTAGATGTGTATAAGAGACAGGGGTGGGGCAGAAGCAGGATGGTGGGGCGCTGGCAGTGTGGGACAGAAGATAAGGCTGGGGCTGCAGCCGGGCGATTCTTTTCCAGGCCTGCGCCCCGCCCCTCCCTGAGTTCCCTCCACCTCACATCCTGCCCTGAGCAGCCCAGGCCCCAGCCCAGGCTCCAGCCCTGGCCCGGCAAAGTCTGGGCAGGGCGGGCAGGCTCCGAACTGTCTGTGGGAGACACCCCCGGGGACCAGGCCTCCTGCCACCTGGCTCCCAACACTCCATTCCCCACAACACCCCGAGGCCCTGAGAGAGTCAGCCAGGTCTGGTTTAAATCCCGCCTTCTGGCAAGGTGACCTCGAGCACCCACTTTCACCTCTGGAGCCTCAATGTCCCCATCTGTAAGATGGGGATGACAGTGGGCAGCACCTTCCTCATTTGGTTTCCAGGGTGATTCGCTTAAAGCCTGAAGTCCACATCCACTGGGTTATTATTGCTCCTCCCTTTTCCGGTCTGAGTTCTCACCCAGCCCCCACTGCACTTTCCCACTCCTTATCTCTCAGCCCAGTGAGCTTCAAGGCCAGGCTTTCTGCCCTGGGGTGAGCTGTGTACCCTGGGTGGGGAACAGAGTAGCAGGAGATTGCAACCGGAGGCCTCCGAGGTCCCTGCTGAAGCTGGTTGCTCCCCGCAGGCCAGCGATCGACATGCCAGAGGTGGCCCTGAGGCTGCTCGTCCTCCTGGCAGGTGAGTGTCCCTTCCTGGACTGCCTCTCCCTACATCCCCTCAGCTGGGTGGTGATCATGTGTGCATGTTACTCTCATGCTTTCTGCCTCCCCCATGGGGTGGGGAACTTCAGGACATTATCTCCTAGAGGGTAGGGAGTGTCACACTGGTGATTTCAAGGGACACGTGAAGGAGGACCTCTTATAGCCAAGGCTCACACAGCTCATCATCATCTTGATGTCTCCTTGATGACGTCTGGGAGAAGGCTCGGCCCTGGGCTGCTGTATCTTTAACCCTACTAAACACTTTATTACGAGTGGGAAGCGCTTCGTGGTTATGTGGCAATTACCAAAACCCCCCTGGGCCTCGGTTTCCCCATCTGGACAATAGCAGCATCTACTCAGAGAGTCACTATGAGGATTAAACGAGTTACAATTTGCAGCAACCCACTCCAGTATTCTTGCCTGGAGAATCCCAGGGACTGTCTATGGGGTCGCACAGAATGGGACACAACTGAAGTGACTTAGCGGCAAGGGTAGTGCCTGGGACAGAATAAACACCCTGTGTCTATGCTTTAAATATAATTTTTAAAATATGAATATCTCTTTAACAAAGGGTGAATAGAGCTTAGGCCCAAAGCTAAACAGCTTCTAGCTAGAATTCAGTCCTAGTCCTTTGCTTTCATTGTCTTTGTTTTTATCCATTATATAAAGCAAGACTGGTATTCCATTCAGGATAGTGATGTAAAGTTCTTTTTTAAATAAAGTGTATTCATTTTTATTAAGTTTAAGGTGTACGGAGTTTATTAAGCTCCAATACTCTCAGCCACCTGATGCAAAGAAAAATCCTGAGGCTGGGAAAGATTGAGGGCAAGAGGAGAAGGGGGCGACAGAGGATGAGATGTTGGGATGGTATCACTGACTCAATGGACATGAGTTTGAGCAAATTCGGGGAGATGGTGAAGGACAGGGAAGCCTGGCGTGCTGCAGTCCATGGGGTCGCAAAGAGTAGGACATGAAGTAGCAAGTGAACAACAAATTAAGTTCATAGTTAGTAAGTCACTTTCAGGGAATTGGGGGTTGGGATGTGGATGTGGCAGACCCAGGAGATGGTGGCTGAGAACCCCTGGGAGTGGAGGCCATCTGTCACCCCCACGAGCCTCTCACTCGTTTCTACAGGGGGTGTGGTTTAGTCCGGTGTCTGCAACATCAGGCCAAAGGCTGACCAGGTGATCAAGAGCCAGCCAAATGGAAACCTACTTCAGGGGTGGGGCTGAGTGGGGGAAAACCCTCACTTTCAAGGTGGAATGTGCAGAGATAACTAGTTTGGGGTTGAACCTCTGTGCCCTCAAGAGGTGGGGAACTGTCCATCAGGGGACACTTTGCTGAGGCCAAGGGTTCCATGGCCTTGCTCCCAGCTTTGCCAAGGCCAGCACCTCCATCTCTCTCCTTCCCTGCTTCTCCCCACCAGGCCTGCCTGCCTTGGACGCCAACGACCCAGAAGGTGAGCCAGACTGACTCCTCCACCAGTCCACCTCCAAAGTCTCCTTGACGAGCCCTGCATCCCAGCTCTTGTCCTGGATTCATGTTCTTTATTTTTTTCCTTGCAGATAAAAAGAGTCCTTTCTACTATGGTGAGAGCCTCTTCCCCTCCCTTTGCATCCCTCACCCACCCCTCATACCTATTTTGTGCCAAGGGTCCCACACAGGTTGGGTGAGGGTCTGATGGGGGTGACCTTGGGGGTGAGACTAATGGTATACTGTTCAATGCCCCAGCTGAACAGTGAAAACAATGGATTAAGGAAATAAGATGTGCCAGTCTGGTCCTTGGGACTCCCCACATTTTCTTCCACATAGCCCGATGCTCCCTCCCTCTTGGACTCTATTCAAATGTGCCCTTTCGAGGAGTCTTCCCTCGCCACTCTCCCTCAAAGAGCTCCCTTCTGACTTTCTGTCTCTTGGACCTGCTTATTTGTCTTCAGACCTCTTCTCTCTACCTAATACAACATTAAATCACTGTTGCTTGCTCTGTGCAAACTGGAAAATTAGCACAGGGGGATGGGAGGAGCCGTCTGTTCTCTCCACTGCTATAACCCACATCAGAGGTGCCCAAGGGACATTGTCAAGTAGCTGGGGGCTCGGATGGGGAGAGCATGGGCTGGCACCAAGGCCCCCCTCTGGGTTTCTCCTAGACTGGTATGGCCTCCAGGTCGGCGGGCTCATCTTCGCAGGGATTCTGTGTGCCATGGGCATCATTGTCCTCATGAGTGAGTGCAGGGGCTGGCAGGGTGGTGGGCAGGGCAGGGCAGGGTTGGGGGTGTCCTCCCCTGACATCCTCCTCTCCCCCTAACAGGTGGGAAATGTAAATGCAAGTTCCGACAGAAGCCCAGGTAAGATGGGTTCCCGGCAGTGTGCCTGCCTCATGTTGGAGATGCCTTTCCGGGGTAAAGAGCTAAATCTCACAGGAAAAAGCCAGGCCTCCAGGCCTTGCCCTGGAAAATTCCTGCTCCTAAGATTTTTCCAGGCTCATTCTTCAGAGCCATGAATCTTCAGAGGGCCTCAAATCTTGAAATGCTTTTGGTCCCCGGGATGGTATAACCCTGTGAAAAAATAGCTAGGGAGCTATGTCAGGGCAAGCTGAGAGTCCTCTAGCTGTGAAGGAGAGGAGAAACAGGAGGGATCAGAGATCTCAGCACTTTTCTTTCCCTAGCCACCGTTCAGGAGATGCCCCACCTCTCATCACTCCAGGTAAGACAGGGACAGAGTGGGGCCGAGAGGGACAGAGTGGGGTAGGGAGGAGATGGGGGGTGTGTGTGTGTATGGAGGCACCCTGGGGAGAAATAACTTGATCCACCCTCACAAGCTGACCCTGTCGCCTCTTCCAGGCTCCGCCCAAAACTATTGAGAATGGATCAGCAGAAAGAGCTCCAAGGACCACTCTTTCCTCAAGTCCTGGCTCTGCAACGGAGCCTGAACTCCCAGATGGAGTTCTCCACTCCCTCCTCAGACCGCCTGGCCAGGGCTCCTTCTCCCCTCTCCCTTGAGGGGTCTCTGCTCAGTTTTTACTCTAAAATGATTTTTGTCTCATACCCAAGCAGCCTTGAGACTCCCTATATTTGCACTGCGGTTTGCGGTGGGAAGGGCAGGAGAAGGTTGATGTGCATGGGGGCTGGCATGGAAGCCGGCAGCTGAATCTCTTCACTGGGATGAGACCACAGGCCTGCTTCCACATGACCTGGGGCCTGACCTCTGCTTCTGTGGCCATGGGAACCACACGTGCAATTTAAAATGCTCTACTTGGGGGATATTTTTGAGATTGAAAGGGAGCTCCAGCCAGATGAAATACTGGGCCTTCAAGTGGACGCTGGGACCATCCCAGGAAAGCTAGGATGTGGAATGGTCCTAGTACCCAGAAGTACACAGATAGCTTGATTATAATAGTGAGGCCCTATGACCCTCCTAGAGAAGGAAATGGCAACCCACTCCAGTATTCTTGCTTAGAGAATCCCATGGACAGAGGAGCCTGGTGGGCTGCTGTCCATAGGGTTACACAGAGTGGGACACGACTGAAGCAACTTAGCCTGCATGCATGCATGGCCCTCCCACTAACCTCAGATCCCACTTCATTATAAAAGNAGGAAATGGCAACCCACTCCAGTATTCTTGCTTAGAGAATCCCATGGACAGAGGAGCCTGGTGGGCTGCTGTCCATAGGGTTACACAGAGTGGGACACGACTGAAGCAACTTAGCCTGCATGCATGCATGGCCCTCCCACTAACCTCAGATCCCACTTCATTATAAAAGATGCTTCCTAACACCCAAATGTTCCTATGAGACCTTTAAATTACTCCCCACAGTATCCTTAATAATATATGATGGCTACATGGTGTGAGAACCTCTAACCAGGCTTGAACTCCCTTACACAGTCTCCAATACCCAGTAAGATTTTCAAAAAGTCCCCAAGAGCCACAAAAATGCCTAAAACCCTTCAAAACACCTCCAAATATCTCCTGGAATACACAGACCAACAATAAGCCCATGACCTAACCCCCTAACAGTGCCTTTATATCCCCTGCACACCCCTACAAGGCCCCCCATGTGAGCCCACACTCCTTAGAGGCCTCGTGAAAGCTCACCAAGGGCAGCCAGAATGCACCCTGGGACACCTCCCCTCTCCTTAATACAGCTCCTGGGACACTACTCCTCCTCCCCTACCCCAACCCCATGCCACAGGAGACACCTTCTCCCAATAACCCCGCAACAGCCGGTGGGGCGGGTGCACAGCGCGTTTATTGAGCCCATGCACTTTCCGTCCGCGATCGTGTCACCGACCCGGGAGAGACACCCCTGGCTCCCGTCGAAAACTCGCTCTTTCCCGCCTATCCCTCGCGCACACGCAAGAGGAACAACACGCTGGGCTTCCGCCAGGGCAGCAGGCGTGCGCACAAGCAGTAGAGGAAGTTAGCAGGCCCGGCAGGGAAAACTGCCCAGCGACTGATGACGTCATGAAGACGGACGCTAAAAGCGATTGGCCGGATTGAGTTTAGAAGGAAAAGGAAAGCTATCGCCTTCTCAGCACTTTTACAGGGAACAGAAGGGGTGGGAGTGGGTTGAGGGAGACTTCTCCAGACCCCATGGGGCTCTTCACATTACCCTCCCACCATGATTTGTCTACCGGCTCCATGCAGTGGTGCCCCAGCCTGAGCCCCCAAGTCATCTTTGATGGGTATCATCTGGTGTCATCTCCCAGCCAAGATGTTGCTTAAGACTGAAAGGACAGCTCTTGCCTCGAAATTGGCTTATGGTCAGCATCTCACAGAACCAGCTGTCACTTCTGAATAAGGCCAGGAAGCCAGTAAAGGGGACATCCTGAGGCCCAGGAATCCCCATGCCAGCCCCCTGCTGGCCATGTCCGGTGTCCCCTCCAGACTCAGGCACTGAGGTCTAACTCATGATGCTGGTAGATCTGTGTGGGGCCCTTGAAGCAAGCAGCGAAGAGGAAGCGTCTGCCGGCCATGGTGATGTGAGCAAAGGCCCGAGGGGCCACTATCGCTGGGGGCCCCAGCTCCTGCAGTGGTTCCAGGAGCCCCTTGTCAGGCTCAAGGTGGAAAACCTGGCTGAAGGCAAAGTCACTGCCCAGGATGGCCAGCTGGTCCTTGGCAATGAGCAGTGGCTGGAAGACGTGGGCCCCTCGAGAGGGAAGTTTCTGCAGCAGGCGAAACATGGAGCCATCCCAGCGCATGACCTGTGGGAGGGGGGCCGCTCATTAGGGCTGGGGTCCCCAGGGCCAGGCCTGCTGGTCAGTGGTCCCCTAGGCTCCAGAGAACTTGAAATAGCTCAGGAACAGAGGCTTATAGGTCCACAAACTCCCACACCTTTCTCATCTTCCTAAATGTCACCAACCAGCTGCTCAGCCCACAGACTTGGAGTCACTCTGGACCCTTCTCTCTCCTTCAGCCCCACATAGAATCAGTCAGCCCTGGAGTCAGTTAGTTTCACCTATGATAGTATGCACTTCTCCCATCTCCTCTGGCTGCACTCTGGCCCAACCACAGTCACCTGCCTCCTGGACCATCACATAACCTCCTCCCTGGTCTTCTTGGTCTCCTTGCTTGTGTCCCTGTGCCTTCAGTCTGCTCCCCACGCAGACACCCTGTGAACCCCTGAGTCATATCAGTGCCTCTCAGGCTCAAAGCCCTGCCCATGGCTATATCTCGCTCCAGAGAGTGCTGGAGGGAGTGGGCCATCAGCCCTGGGGGTTCAGGGTGTGGTGGCTGTGGTTAAATGTAAGTACTGGGGACTTCCCTGGTGGCAGAGTGGATAAGAATCCACCTGCCAAGGGAAGGGACATGGGTTTGACCCCTGGTCCGGGAAGATTCCACACACTGTAGAGCAATTAAGCCTGCAAGCCACAACTACTGAGCCCACAAGCCACAAATATTAAGTGTTGTGCGTGCCCCACGTGCCTAGAGCCTGTGCTCTGCAACGAGAGGAGCCACTGCAATAAGAAGCTTGTACGCTGCAATGAAGTCTAGCCCCTCTGCCACAACTAGAGAAAGCCTGAGCAAAAACCAACGAAGACCCAGAACAGCCATAAATAAAAACTTTAAAAAAATTGTACTGGAGTGTGTCAGTTTGGGAGTAGAATCAGAATCTTGGGGCCGGTGTCAGTGTTGGGAGATGGAGAGTGGTTTAGGGTCAAAGGTCCATCTAGTCAAAGCTATGGTTTTTCCAGTAGTCATGTATGAATGTGAGAACAGCTCTTGCCTCGAAATTGGCTTATGGTCAGCATCTCACAGAACCAGCTGTCACTTCTGAATAAGGCCAGGAAGCCAGTAAAGGGGACATCCTGAGGCCCAGGAATCCCCATGCCAGCCCCCTGCTGGCCATGTCCGGTGTCCCCTCCAGACTCAGGCACTGAGGTCTAACTCATGATGCTGGTAGATCTGTGTGGGGCCCTTGAAGCAAGCAGCGAAGAGGAAGCGTCTGCCGGCCATGGTGATGTGAGCAAAGGCCCGAGGGGCCACTATCGCTGGGGGCCCCAGCTCCTGCAGTGGTTCCAGGAGCCCCTTGTCAGGCTCAAGGTGGAAAACCTGGCTGAAGGCAAAGTCACTGCCCAGGATGGCCAGCTGGTCCTTGGCAATGAGCAGTGGCTGGAAGACGTGGGCCCCTCGAGAGGGAAGTTTCTGCAGCAGGCGAAACATGGAGCCATCCCAGCGCATGACCTGTGGGAGGGGGGCCGCTCATTAGGGCTGGGGTCCCCAGGGCCAGGCCTGCTGGTCAGTGGTCCCCTAGGCTCCAGAGAACTTGAAATAGCTCAGGAACAGAGGCTTATAGGTCCACAAACTCCCACACCTTTCTCATCTTCCTAAATGTCACCAACCAGCTGCTCAGCCCACAGACTTGGAGTCACTCTGGACCCTTCTCTCTCCTTCAGCCCCACATAGAATCAGTCAGCCCTGGAGTCAGTTAGTTTCACCTATGATAGTATGCACTTCTCCCATCTCCTCTGGCTGCACTCTGGCCCAACCACAGTCACCTGCCTCCTGGACCATCACATAACCTCCTCCCTGGTCTTCTTGGTCTCCTTGCTTGTGTCCCTGTGCCTTCAGTCTGCTCCCCACGCAGACACCCTGTGAACCCCTGAGTCATATCAGTGCCTCTCAGGCTCAAAGCCCTGCCCATGGCTATATCTCGCTCCAGAGAGTGCTGGAGGGAGTGGGCCATCAGCCCTGGGGGTTCAGGGTGTGGTGGCTGTGGTTAAATGTAAGTACTGGGGACTTCCCTGGTGGCAGAGTGGATAAGAATCCACCTGCCAAGGGAAGGGACATGGGTTTGACCCCTGGTCCGGGAAGATTCCACACACTGTAGAGCAATTAAGCCTGCAAGCCACAACTACTGAGCCCACAAGCCACAAATATTAAGTGTTGTGCGTGCCCCACGTGCCTAGAGCCTGTGCTCTGCAACGAGAGGAGCCACTGCAATAAGAAGCTTGTACGCTGCAATGAAGTCTAGCCCCTCTGCCACAACTAGAGAAAGCCTGAGCAAAAACCAACGAAGACCCAGAACAGCCATAAATAAAAACTTTAAAAAAATTGTACTGGAGTGTGTCAGTTTGGGAGTAGAATCAGAATCTTGGGGCCGGTGTCAGTGTTGGGAGATGGAGAGTGGTTTAGGGTCAAAGGTCCATCTAGTCAAAGCTATGGTTTTTCCAGTAGTCATGTATGAATGTGAGAGTTGGACCATAAAGAAGGCTGAGCACCAAATAATTGATGCTTTCACACTGTGGCACTGGAAAAGACTCTTTAGAGTCCCTTGCACAGCAAGGAGATCAAACCAGTCAATCCTAAAGCAAATCAACCCTAAATACTCATTGGAAGCACTGATGCTGAAGCTGAAGCTCCAAAACTCTGGCCACCTGATTCGAAGAGCTGACTCAATGGAAAAGATCCTGATGCTCGGAAAGATTGAGGGCAGGAGAAGGGGACGACAGAGGATGAGGTGGTTGGATGGCATCACCAAATCAATGGACATGAGTCTGAGTGAACTCCAGGAGATAGTGAAGGACAGGGAAGCCTGGCGTGCTGCAGTCCATGGGGTCGCAAAGAGTCAGATACAACTGAGTAACCAAACAACAACAGTCTTGAGGGGTCACAGTCTTGGAGTTTGCANAATCAATGGACATGAGTCTGAGTGAACTCCAGGAGATAGTGAAGGACAGGGAAGCCTGGCGTGCTGCAGTCCATGGGGTCGCAAAGAGTCAGATTCAACTGAGTAACCAAACAACAACAGTCTTGAGGGGTCACAGTCTTGGAGTTTGCGTTGGGATAGAGTCAGAGCTCAAACATCAGCATATTAGGAAGGTCAGCTGTCAGGCAGGTCAGCCTTCGGGGGCCAGCGTGTGAGGCTGGGTCAGTGCTTAAGAAGCCAGCCTGGAGTGGGAGTGAGCTGCTGCCAGTCAGGTGGGGCCTGTGCCCACCCCGCAGGACTGTGCCCAGCCTCACCATGGAATCCCCAATGTAGCGTGTCAGGCACAGGAACACGTCCCCGCCGGCCTGGAAGTGGCGCGTGGCATAGACGTCCTCAGCCTCAGGGATGTCCGTGCGCCTCTCAAAGCGGCCCCCGAACCAGTGGAACAGCACGGGCCGCTGTGAGGCGGAGGCCAGCAGCAGATGGGGCCGGCCATCCAGTTCGAGAGCCTCGACGTCCGTGTCCCGGTGCCAGGCATGCAGGCTCTGGCGCGGATAGAAGCCGGGCCCATCCCGGCACAGCAACGTTGTGCTGCCCGCCTTGGAGGCGTCGGCCACCACGAAGCAGGGCTGCCCGTCCAGCCACAGGAGCTCGGCGTCATTGGGCCGCAGCAGCCGTCGTGGGGCCAGGGCCTGCAGTGGGGCTAGGCGCAGGTCGGGGCCGGGCCGGGCCCACAGCTGCGAGCCTCCCCAGAGGCGGGCGGCCAGCACGAAGAGGCGGGGCCCCAGCACCAGGGGCTTGCAGGACACCACCGAGGGCGCTGTGGGGAGCAGGGGAGCAGGGGGCCCTGTTAGACCCCCTGGGCAGGCTACCCGGCAGGTGGGAGAATGGGAGGGGCTTACCAGACAGCTCCTCCTCCTGACGGAAGCGCTGCAGGCTGTAGTCCCAGGCCAGGATCAGGCAGCGGCCAGCAAAGGGCTGTGCCAGCACAATGTAGGGCTCCTCCTGGTAGGAGAAAGCCTCTACGCCCAGCGCTGACTCTCCCACCGTCTGGAACCAGGACAGCTCTGGAGGTGGGGGGAGGGGAGAGAGTCAGACAGGCCAGGGAGGTGCTGACCTCATGGGGATACACAGTGGAACCTTTTTATCTCTGGACGTATTAACTCACAATCACACGGTGTTACTCTATTTTCTAAGCTGCGTGGCATCATCAAATAATTAGAAACAGCACTTTCATCATTTATTTAACTTCACAAGATCCCTGTGGGGTCTATTCTGGTATTATATCCACTTTGCAGAGGAGGAAACTGAGGCACAGGGAGCCAATTGTCCAGCCAAATCCATCCTCCTGTTTTCCATCACACAGGGTTGCATCTGGCCACAAAGCCACCCAATCAGAGACCGTGAGCCCAGCACTGCCCCCACACCACCTCCTGACACGTGGCCATGAACCAGAGCAGAGTGATGGTTCTAGCGCTCGCCTTGCTTCTAGGAGGATGGCTTGTCCTGGACTAGGGCCTTTTCCCCTCCTCCTGGCAGGTGGATGGGGTCACAACTTGGTTTCAACCATAGAAAGCAGGATAACACCCAGGGGCTGCCCCACCGGCCTGCATTGCTCGCACGTCAGACCCTTCTGCTTTCTTTGTGTCATGGTATTTAGACCCTCTCTGTTACAGCAACTTAGCACTGATGGTAACAATGCACCCAGATTGTCCAGTGTGGTGGCGGTGGACCCCAGGTGACAATGCTTCATTCCACATGCCAGGACCTACTTCCAGGGGCCCGGGTTGAATCAACGAACCAAACAGCTAAGGATGCCCATCCAAAGGGGATTTTTTAAAAAATGGCCATCAAATCATGTCACTCTGTGCTCAAAACTGTCCCTCTGTGACTTCACAGTCCTCTGGATAAAGTCCACCTTCTTCTCTGTGACTTTCGAAGTTCTGCAGAGTGAGGCCCTTGCAGGTGAGACACCTCATCTGTGTCCTTCCCTTCCTCACTCCTCCAGGCCAGACCTTCCTCAGTCAGGACAAGCTTTGTGCTGCCTTGGGGGGGTCACTGCACATGCTGACCCTTTCCTCTGTCCTCCAGTTCGCTACAGCCATAGCTGGCGCTACCTCTTTGGAGAAGCCTTCTCCGATGCCCCAGGAAAGGTAGGACCAGCCCCTAAACTCCCTCATCATCCTCTGTGTTTATCACAATGGGTACCATGCATTTACTGGGCAATGTTTTGTTTAATGTCTGACTCCCCATCTCCAGGACTGTGACCCCGTGAGGCAAAGGCCCCGGGTTATCTTGGTCACCACAGTGTGCCATTGCCTCTTACAGAGCTGGTCACCAAGTGGACCTCAGTAGGTATTTGTTGAATAACTGAACCAAGAGTGACTAAGTTAAATTTCCTTGTTCTATGAATTCTGAAGACCAAAAACGTGTTTTACATTTTGAGGGTGATGATGTTAGTAGTGATCTTCAGGTCTGAACTCAGAGATTCACTCCTTGCAGACCCTCCAGCTATGCCTGGCTCCCACTCTGACTGGGGGCTTCCACATTTCCATGGGTTCTCTCCCCCAGTCCTGGCCCTGACCCTTCTGTGCTACCCCCATCTCAGCCCTGATCATTCTAAGCCAGCCCTCTTGCTGGCCTCTGGCTGTGGGCTCTGGGAGGACAGATCCAGGGCTGGCTTCATCACTCCTGTGCTCTCTGCATTGCCCAGTACCCATAAAGGTACCAGAATATTTTTGCAGAAAAGCAAAGTGATTGGAGGAAATATTTTTTACATGGTCAATTTCATATTAATAACAACAACAAGGAGAATGAACATTTATAAGGGCCTCCCCTCCCAGGTGTCCTGCCAAGTACATCACTAAACTCTCTTGCAGGGTCCTGTGTCACGGTGTAGTACCCCTATTCACAGGTAAGAAAACTGAGGCTCCGGGAGATGCTTGCTCAGCAGACTCTCAGCCAGAAACTGGCAGGGCAGGGAGGTGAGCCCCGCAGCCCTGGCCGCCCCTGCTGTCCCTCCCACCCCGCCGGGAAAGCCCCCACCTATGGCTCTGCACTTGAGCGTCGTGGGGTCCACGTGGCGGAGCTGCATGTGGGCCAGGGCGGCGGGGCCGGCGCAGGCCCCCGTCCCCACGCTGGCGTTCAAGGTGGGGATCCACTGCAGCAGCCAGAGCACGCGGCAGTCACACTGGAACGGGTTCCCGCGGAGGTCCCTGGGGCAAGAGGCCGGGGAGGGGCTGCGACCCGGCTTCCAACCCGCCGGGGGCCACACTCCCCACCCCTTCCCAGGCTAGGGCCCCACCAGATGTGTATAAGAGACANCGTCCCCACGCTGGCGTTCAAGGTGGGGATCCACTGCAGCAGCCAGAGCACGCGGCAGTCACACTGGAACGGGTTCCCGCGGAGGTCCCTGGGGCAAGAGGCCGGGGAGGGGCTGCGACCCGGCTTCCAACCCGCCGGGGGCCACACTCCCCACCCCTTCCCAGGCTAGGGCCCCACCGTGGTGTGGAAACTATGTAAAAACCGTCGCAGTCATACTCACTTGTGCCAACCAGGAGTGGGCACAGACGCCCCCTTCCCCCACCCACATGTTCCCCAGTCCCCCCAACCCTCCCAGTCCTCTTGGGCCTCACACATGAGTCAGTGTCTCCAGGCCCCGGAACAGGAACCTGGGGAGAGTCTCAAGACGGTTATTGGCCAGGCTCCTGGTGGAGGGAGAGAAGGAGAAGCCGTCAGCAGCTCCTAGGATGATGCCAGGGTGATGGGTGTGGGGTGCCTCTCAGGGTGGGCTGGGGCAGTGAAGCACGCACAGATGTGTGAGTGAGCGAAGTCCTCTGAGGGCGTTCTTAGAGATGGATCCAATCTCATTGTCCTCAATAAAGCTGTGGAGGGAAGATGGGGTCAAGGGGAGATCCCCCGGTTCCCTGCTGTAGCCCCACAGCGGTTGGGGAACTCACCCCATGGTAGCCACAGGCCACAGCAACATGTGGAATTCTCTCCCAACACCTTGCATAAACCCAGGGAAACACCTCCCAGGAGCCTCTCTCTTCACCAAGGTCCCAGCCTGCAATCCCAGGGGCCAAGAACCTGACCCTATGATCCTTGCCAGCTTCACCAGGAACCATCACCACCACAGCCACCTCATGACCAATGCCAGTACTAACACCAATATGACCACTCATACCTGCACCATCATCCGTTATGTCCAATGCCTCTACCACCATCATCAACCCCAGTACCAAAAACTGCCAGCATCACCAACCACATACCACGCCACCACCATCACCAACACCAACACCGCCCGCTATTCCCATCATCGGTACCAACATCAATAGCATAATCATCCAACCTCACAGCAGCAACCCTGATAAGCATCACCAAGAACACATCCTTCATGATCAGCACCAAAACCACGGCCACCATCATCACCAACACTGCCACCGTTATCACGAGCAACAGCATTGCCAGTCCCTCAGCTCTCACGTCATCACCTGCCATCAGCACCACTCCTGCCACACGTACACCTACCTTTACCATCACCACCAAACCCATACCAACAACACTGCATTACACCAACATCCTACCGCAAACCACTGCCACCACCAACACCAATATCATAATCACCAGTGTCCACAGCACCGCTAATTATTACTAACACTTCATCATCAGTGTCCATCTGATGGTCCAAGAGCACCATCACTCTCGGGTCCACCATTTTTATCAAAACCATCCCCGCTCCGTCATCCGCAATAATGCCAAGGCTTCCCTGTGAGCACCATACCCACTGTCGTCACTGCCAGCACCATTTGCTGGCGTTGTCATGCCGTCAACAGCACCAGCGCCATGCGTACCACCATCACCAACTAACTCAGACTCGCTGCCTCTTAATTTGAAGCATTTCCTTATCTCTGGCCTCTTTGTACCCTCCCTGGTCTCCTGAAAGTCAGGTAGGACCAGAAACAATCATAGGTTACCCAGGACTTCGTGCATCTTGAAACAGAGAGGGCCGTGGGGGCAGGCTGAGATTACACAGCTGAGCAGAAGCCCCAGCCCCACTCAAGAGGCCGGCTGACTTGCCCCTCCAGACACTTCCTCCCCAGGGCAACAAGCTCCTCCCTTCGCCCCACTCCAGGAGCCGTGGAGGGGCGCCTCCTTCCTCTCCCAGGCCCCCATTCCTGCCCCCC
>SJYX01011710.1:485232-498410 GCA_006410675.1 Oreotragus oreotragus
AATTCCCATCCCCACCTCTGCTCCCTTTCAGATCCCAGTAGCCCCCTCCCAGGACTCCCAACATCCTTTGCTGCCCCCTCCCAAGATCCTGACTGGCCCTCCAGCCCCCAGGGTCCCAGGACTCCCATCCCCAGCCTCAGGCCCCCAGAGGGCTGACACTCACAGCGACAGCAGGGTCGGGGAGAGGATCTCAGGCAGGTCCACGGAGCCCTCACACAGAGCACTGTCTTTGGAGCAGGAGCAACTCAGAGGACACTTTCCCTTTGGGGGTCTCCAGGCCTCCCCCACCCCCAGCCCAGCCAGCAACAGCAGTAGCAGAATTCCCGCCCCTCCCATGCCCCCTGACCCCCGCCGAGGCAGCAGCTTCTCCCTGCCCTCCCAGCTCGGCCCAGGTCTTGGCCACTACATCTCCCATGCCAGGCGACCCTCCATGCCGCCAGCTGGCATGCTCTGCCCCGGCTTCTCTCTCCTCTTTCTCAGTCTCTCTTGAGTCTGTCTTTCTTCCTCTGTGTCTTCGGTGTCTAAATTTCTGCTTACGTCTTTCTCCCTGTTTTTGTGTCTCTCTCCTTTTCTGTATTTCTGACTCTGTTAGTTTGTTTCCCTCTCTCTATCTCTGTCTCTCTGAGTTGTCTTTCTCTTTCTTTTTCTCTCTCTGTCTGTTGGCCTCTCCTTCTGTGTGTGTGTGTGTGTGTCTGTCTGTCTGGTGTCTTTATTTCTGTCCCTCTGCCCCCCCCACCCCCCCAACCCTTCCAGCTCCCTGGAAGTTTCTTCCCCTCCTCCCACGTCCCTTCTCCAGGGAGGTTTGGGAAAGGGACTCTCTGGGCACCGGGCGGGCGCTCAAGGCAAAGCAGGGAAAGGAGGCGGGGGTCAGAGGCCATAGGAAGAGCAGCCCCTGGGGAAGGGGCCAGAGGGCCCCATGGGAGGGGAGGGGCCACTGGGGCTGAGCTGCCCTGGCTCCTCCCACCCAGCCCCCTCCCCAGACACCCTACTCCACTCCACTCACGGAGGGTGAGAAGGATGTCACCAGGGTGGGGGCCGGATGGCTCTGTCGGCAGGAGGGGGAGTGGAAGGAGAGACCACTAGGGGCTGGAGCCGTCCAGGCCACTCCCATCCAGCCCCCTCCCCTGGCTCCACGAGGGTGTGGTGGGCACTGGCCCCGAGGCTTCAAGGGACCAGCCCAGGTCCAGCTGCTCCCTCTGGTGGCAATGCTCGGCAGGACAGCCACCCTGCTCCAAACCCACAACCTCTCTTGCCCCTCCTGAAGTTAACCCCTTGAGTGCCCACCACCCATTAGGGATAGAGAGTCAAACCAAGGAAAAAAAGGATGAGGATGCCACCCCTTTCTTTAATATTGACTCTATATCACGCCCTGTCCTACCAGTTCACCTGTTAGCTCATGCTGCCTCACTACAACCCTCTGAGGCTGGGACAATCATATGGCTATTTTACAGGTGGAAATACTGAGGAAAGGGGTCCAGTCATTTGCGATCCAGGTTAAATGTAACTAGGCCACAGCCAGGGAGCAAGCCCAGGCAGCTGGCTCCGTGGCTTCCCTTCCTTTGGAGGTCAGAACCTATGGATGTTGGACCAAGCGTTTTAGCAGTCTGGATAGATTCTCTCCATTAAATAACAAAAGGAAATAAATGACCCTTGTTACTCAACAAGCAATGTGAAATAGCAGTAATAATGCCCACTGAGAGCTTGCTGTGCATCAGTCTTGACACGAATTTACTTGGCTCTCCCCCCCACCCCCCCACCCCCCTGCCAACAGCCCATGAGGTGGGTAGTATTACTAACTCCCACTTTACAGATGGGAAAACTAAGGCGTGAGGAGAACACAGCCTCTGCTGGCACTGCTGCACACACCCAGAACCCTTGGAGGACAAGGGGC
The DNA here is from genome assembly GCA_006410675.1 of Oreotragus oreotragus. Lineage (NCBI taxonomy): Eukaryota > Metazoa > Chordata > Mammalia > Artiodactyla > Bovidae > Oreotragus > Oreotragus oreotragus. The sequence goes on from SJYX01011710.1 coordinate 487,124, forward strand.
TTAGCAGCATCTGCTCTGGCAGGGCCACTCAGATCTGGGTCCCTAATCCTTAGTTTGCCCATCTGTCAAATGGGGCAATTGTGCCACCCACTTCTCAGATGTGTAGAGAATTCAGGGAGAAAATAGAGAGGGTTTAGAGCAAAGTGGGTACCCAACAGGTTGGGGTGAATTTTGGACCAAGTGCTTATCCAGCACTCAAGGAGTTCTGTGATTTGAGCAAGGCCCTTCAAATCTCTGGTACTTCAGATGTAAAGCAAGGATGAGAAACTTCTTTACAGGGTCTATGAAAAGCTAAATAAAGAACTTAGGGCCATGGACACAGAGTAAAGAGAGACAGGCTTAAATCCATACTCACTGAGTTCTCAGCACAGCTGGGTTCTTATTCCTGTTTACAATAAGAAGAATCATAAGGATGATGATGGTGAGAGCTTTTTTTTTTTTTTTTTTCTTTTTTGGATCACTTACTGTGTGCCAAACTTAACTGTGATCTAAATGTTTTCCATGGGTCATTTCAGATAATCATCCGGACCTCCCTCTGAGTCGAATACACTTTTAATTTTCATTTTACAGAAGAGGAAACTGAGCCACAGAGAAGTTAAGTCATTGGTACATCGCCAGCTAGAAGGTGGCAGGGCCTGTCCTCTTTGGAGCAGCGGGTTCTGAAGGGGAGGAAAACAGGCGCACTGGCTAAAGCTGGCCAGGTGTCCCCTCCCTCCTGTCCCCCTGACTCCTTACCACCCCTCCCCAAGGCTACGCACACATTAGGGTTATCATTAACCGGGACTGCTGGAGACCCTGGGGTACAGGGCCATCGAGGGCAGAGGCTCAGACAGATGGGGATGAGGGAGCTTTTTGAAGCTGCCAGGGTCCTGTGAGGCCATGTGCACATGCACGCATGCATGCATGTGTGTATTTGTGTGTGTGCGAGGGCCACCTGTGCCTGAGTGTGGATCTGCGTCCTGCAGAGCAAGGTACCTGAGCCCAGGTCTCTTTCAGGCAGGGGCAATTTCTACCCTTAACCACCAGAGGGACCTTAGGAGAAGGATCTCCACTCTGCTAACCCTTGGCTTGCAGATCTCTAAAATGGGGTTAATAATAAGACAAGGTTGGGTTCAGAGACCTCTGAGCTGGGCCCAGAGCAATACGTGTGGCCTTAGTGGTGTCTCCTTTTTGTAGGATGGGAAACCAAGGCATGGAGGAGTCTCTTGGGCGGCTCGAGCTCTCTCACTCCACAGGGAATGGCAGAGTCCAGAGCTGATCCCCGATTTCTTGGTCACCAGAGCCTGTGAGCCCAGCCCGCCCATGAGGATGCCAGGTGCGCTGTCCTCCACGGGGGCCTGGGGGGCCACAGGATCTCAGGGACAGGGTGCTTTGGGGCTAAACAGATCAACGCAGGTTTGGTGGTGTCTCCGCCTGTACATATGTCACTGTGTGGCCAGCGGTGTGTCTGTTTGCCCATGTGTGAGGATGTGAACACAAGCATCTGTGTGTGTGTGTATCTGTTTTTATGGTTATGAAACCACAGCATGGCTGCTTGTATGGCTGTGTCCTTGACAGTGTTTCTGCTTCTCTGTGAACCCACATAAATATGTGTATGTGTGTGTACAAATGGACGCAGTTTGTGTGTCTTCACATGCCTGAGATTGTGTAGGAGTGCTGACCTTAAGCCCGGTGACCTTAAGCCCAGGCTGGGCCCAGTTCCTAGGAAGCAGCGCAGAAGATCATTGGCACCCACCCTCTCACCCTAGCTCAGAAGCTGTAACATGGCTTTGAATGTATTCAAGTGTAGTGTGTGCGCATTGGTGTATTTCTGTACAGACAGTGTGTTATCTTTGTGACCATTTGTAAGTGTGCTTAAAGCTGTGNTGGGCCCAGTTCCTAGGAAGCAGCGCAGAAGATCATTGGCACCCACCCTCTCACCCTAGCTCAGAAGCTGTAACATGGCTTTGAATGTATTCAAGTGTAGTGTGTGCGCATTGGTGTATTTCTGTACAGACAGTGTGTTATCTTTGTGACCATTTGTAAGTGTGCTTAAAGCTGTGTGGCCAGCTGGGTCTTTGTGTCTCCATATGGGCACCACCTTAGTGAATATGTATGTGCTGTGTGTGTATACGGATGTGTCTGTCCTGATATTTTGTGAGTGGTGTAAGAAGTGCTGGTGTGTGTGTGTGTCTTTGGGCTTCTCCCTGGGTGTGTAATTCTGAGTTTGTATTTATGCACATGCATGTATTTGTCTTGTTTTGTGCCTGTTTATCTGGGTCTTTGGGTTTCTGCGTGTGTGTGTAATCATGCGAGACCTCATAGTCAGCAGCAGACAACTCACACACTGAAATGCCCCCCAGACAGCCCTGTGGTGCTGATGAGGGCCCTGGAGGGCACCGGGGTCAAGGGTCAGTGGACTCCTAAGCTCTTAGGCCATGTGACCTTAAGCCCAGGCTGTGCCCAGTTCCTAGGGAGCAGCACAGAAAATCATTGACACCCACCCTCTCACCCTAGCTCAGAAGCTCTCTGAGCTTTGTGAGGCTGGTGTGTGTGTGTGTGCGTGTGTGCGCGCGCGTGTGCATGTCTGCCTGTAATCCAGCCTGCCTNGGGGGGGGCAGCTGCAGAGGCTGGAAGCCACCCTAGGGAGAGGGGGCAGGGTTGAGCCAGCAGCCCTGGCGGGAGCCCAGTGCTTCTTTTCGCAGAGATGGTGGTTAGCAGGATCGATGGCAGCAGACGGGCAGAAGTGGGAGGAAGATGCCCTGCCTCCCCTCCCCCCTACACACCCTTTCCCCAGTCACAGCAGGAGACGGGACCGCAGGTCTTGGGAAACCCGGGGGGCAGGAAACGCATGTTGCCTGTCGTAAACTGCTTAATGAAATTAATTAACAGATCGTTAGGGAGGGGAACGGCTCCCTAGCACCCCTAGCCTCCACCCCCATCCTGTCAGAGAGCAGGAGGGTGTGTTGGGGGCAAACAGAAAGGAGACGGAAAGGCACAACTGGGCCTGGGTCCCTATCCTTAAGAAGGACCCTCGGCTTGGCCACAAGCCAGTTGTTCAGGGGCAACAATAGGAAGTACAAAGGGAGCAGAGGGAATCAGGGCCCCAGAGTTAGAAACCCAACCCTCAAGTCCCACACAGGACCTCATCCAGCCTGGGGTACCTGGATCCAGTACCTCTCTTCACCTCTCAAGATGCTCCAGTTGCCATAGTAACCACCTCCTTCCTGATTCTCCCTGGCAACTGGCCAGGAGTGGTGCACATTCCTTCTCCTACCTTCTGGCTCCACCCTTAGCTCAGCCTCGCCTTGAGGACCCAGATTGTTGGGACAGCAGGAACTAGAGAGGAACTTCTGCATGGAGCAAGGAGCATCCCAGAGAGGAACCAGGGAGGATTCTGGGGCAGGCGCTCACCTTCTAGGGCAGGGCTTCTCAGATGGTTTGGGGAGGCAGGATGTGTGGAAACACAGGAGACAAAGGCAGAATAATTCAACTGTTCCATCTCTGATGCTGCCTAGCAGGGGTTCATTCATTCATTCATTCATTCTAGAAAAGTTTTTTGAACAACTTTATAAATGCCAGGATTAACAGCAGAGATGAGTCAAATAAATTTGCTCTGTATCTGGTAGGGGAGCTAGGACAGAGCAGAGATGATTCTAAAGTAATATTTTCCTGTCTTGATGCTTATGTGTACCACCTTCATGATTTTTGCCCTGTCCAAATGTTCCCCACACTGATATTTAACATTTTTTCCTTCAAAGGATTAACTTTGAAAACACTTCGTTAGCTTTATTTTATATCACCTCCACAAATGGAAAATCAGGATTTTTTTTTTCTTACACCGAAAGCAAGTATTAAAATCATATTAAACAACCAATTTCATTTTTCTGGGCCTCAGTGTCCCTCTTTAGTGGAAAGAGAATGAAGATAGTGCCTATATCAGAGGACGGCTGTGAAGATTAAATGTGGTAATGTCTGTAAAGTGCTCAGAAGAGAGCCTGGCATGGAATCAGTGCTATCAAATGCTGCTTAGATAGATAAATAAAGGAGAAAATCAAATAATGTCATAACAGTCTACTCAGATATTATTACCAGGTGAAGACCCTGAGCCCAAGGCCTGTTTTCTCTTGAGAGATTAGCAAGGGTTGGAAGGTGTAGAGACAGATCAGCTCCTTTTTAAGAATGTCTCTTTGAAGACTGGACAGGGAACTGAAGAAGGTGAACTTACGGTGAATCAGTGCTATTCAGGGTCTTGCATCAGTCAGTTTAAGCTACAGTATGCAGTACCAATGGCACCCCACTCCAGTACTCTTGCCTGGAGAATCCCAGGGACAGGGGAGCCTGGTAGGCTGCCGTCTATGAGGTCACATAGAGTCGGACACGACTGAAGGGACTTAGCAGTAGCAGCATGCAGTACCAAGGGCTTCCTTGCTGGTTCAGCAGTAAAGAATCTGCCTGCAGATGGTGGAGACACAGGTTTGATCCCTGGGTGGGGAAGATCCCCTGGAAAAGGAAATGGCAACCCACTACAGTATTCTTGCCTGAAGAAATCCCATGGACAGAGGACCCTGGCGGGCATGGAGTCACAAAAGTGTCAGACCCAACTGAGCTACTAAACAGCAACAAGTGAAGTACCAAAAATCTCAGTGATTCCTGACAACCAGAGTAGATCTCTCACTTAGATTATGTGTCCACCACGTTGACTAGGGTCTCTACTTCCCAAAGAAAACTGGAGCAGCCACAATCTTTAACATTCATGTCACTGAGCCAAAGGCAAAAGAGAGCTCTTGCATGGGCAGTTAACGCTGCAGACCAGACTCACGGTTCATTGGCCAGAATTTGTCACATGTTCTCCTTGCCAACCTCAAGGTAGCCATCCTTGCTGAGCCTGGATGGGGGAAGAACACTAATGACAACATCTGGCATCACCCTGGCACTCCCAGTACACCCCCCTCCCCTAGTGGGGCATGTTTTGCAGAATTCCACTCTAAACAAGGCAGGGTGTACTAAAAGCTGTCAGTGTATTAGGGAAGCAGCAGATGGGTTTCATGAATGGAAAGGATATTCTGAGTTCTCCTGGAGGAGACTACCATTTGAGACAGGGAAGTGGGAGATAGGGAAAAGTAAATACACACACACACACAAATACACACATTAGTGAAAGTGAAAGTGTGAGTTGCTCAGTCGTGTCCAACTCTTTGCGACCCCATGGACTGCAGTCCGCCAGGCTCCTCTGTCCATGGAATTCTCCAGGCAAGAATACTGGAGTGGGTTGCCATTCCCTTCTCCAGGGGATCATCCTGACCCAGGGATCGAACCCAGGGCTCCTGCATTGAAGGTGGACTCCTTACCATCTGAGCCACCAAGGAAGCCGCCATACACGTTATCCACATGTTAACATTTAGAAATCAGGGTGAGTCTTCTAGTGGATGAGTATGTTTTTATGTGGTACAGTTACATACATATACATGCATACATGCACACACTGGGAAAGTTAGTACAAACTCAATTTTGAATCTTTAATTTGATGGTGTCTGAGAAATAAGTAATATAGGAATAATATAAATTTTTGGACAGCCCCTCTCTGCTGAATTTGGTGGCAGGAACAAGTGGATGAGAGCCCTCAGAAGACTGAGCAGTTGTAGGGAGTGTTCAGGAGAAGCTGATACACTGAGCAGTTAGTTCTCCAGTGGGATTCATACTCCCAGCATCATATGCAAAAGAGAGTGTATATGTGTTTCCCAAGAAATGAGTCCATGCTTGCATTAGATTTCCATAGGGGTCTAGGATCAGGTCTGCCATGTATGGTTAGGTAAGTTGGGCATTATATAAGGGAAGGTATCGAGCAATGGAGTGAGTTGGGGCTGGAATCCAGCCTATGCTCCAGTCTTTAAGTGTTGTGTCCTGCCATGAGGCTACATTGTCCAGAGCAAGGGGGTCTCAATGATCTGATTTCTACACAGAAACCACTGGGCCAGTGGCCCCATTAGGATCCTCAAATAATTAAGAAGCCCAGTGTTGAAATGTTTTTCCCTCTCTCTCTGCCTTCTTCCCACAGTTCCTCAGGATCCTGACCCATTTTCCTATGGTGAGTGGCAGATTCTGCGATGAGGGTACCAGGGGCTGGGTGGAGGGGTGGCTGGGGATCCCCACAGGTCACGGCTGAAGTGGCTTCAGCTATGGCTTACACGTTATGTGCTGGGTCACTGGCCACATGGCCATGTGGATATAATTGACATCAGCTTGGCCTATGGAGGGTTGCATCAGACTTGGGGAGGGGGTACCCTCTATGGACCCTCCTCAGGCTTCACCAGCACTCTGGGCTAGTTTGCTGGGTTCATCAGAGAAGCCAACCACTCTGACACCAGGCTGGCTGGATTTGAATCCTGGCCGATCCACTCACTAGCTGTGTGCCCTTGAGCAAGCAACTCTGTCTCTCTGGGCCCTTCTGTAAATAAAGAACACTAAGTTTTCACCCATAAGGACTGTGGGAAAGATTTACTCAGATATCATTAAATCTTTCCATAGCACTGAAGCTCAGAAAGTGACTCCAGGTCTAGGAGACCTGACCCCAGTTCCCGCTCTGTATACCCTCCTGTTCTCTCCCTTTGTTCACTCATACTCTTCTCCATGTTCTAAGATGTCTCCTGCCTCAGGACCTTTGCACTTACTGTTCCCTCTGCTGGAATATGCTTCCAGCTAGCTAAGGCTCCCTTTTCTTCTTCAGGCCTCAGATCAAATGATGACTGTCAAGAGCTGTATGTCGGGAGAGGCCTTCTTGAGTCCCCAACAAGAGAAGCCACACCTAGATCTAGGCATGGTCCCATGACTGAGTTTTGTGGTTTTATTTATTTATTTTTTTGTGGTTTTATTTTGTTTATCACAAATGAAAGACAACTGCCTGGAAGCCTGGACCACTGCTGGTCCAGAGTGAATATGTCTACAGATGTGTACTGTGGCATATTAGATAAGAATAATTCTTATGAAGGAAGATAAAAGAAAGACTGAGGTTAAGAAATGTTGAGGAGAGGATGGGAAATTCTAAATAGGACAGCCAGAGAAGGGGTCACTAACGTTTGAATAAAGTCCAGGAGTTGGTAAAGGAGGGATATTTGAGAGAGGAGCTTTCAGGAAGAGGGCCCAGCAAGTGCAAAGGCCCTGAGGTAGGACCTTGCCTGATAGGCTCCAGGAACTGCAGGGAGACCCATGTGCTTGGACAAGAGAATTGAGGAGGAGAGCGAAGTGGAATGAAATCTGAGAAGGGATCAGGACAAGATGGTACAGGGCCTCATGGGCTGTGGGGAGGACTCTGGCTTTTCTTTGCTATGAGGTGGAGGTTAGAGGGAGCACAGTGGTGTGCTCTGAGCTCAGGAGGACCCTGACTGGACTCAGGTGTTAGCAGGATCCCTGTGGCTGAAGTGCTGAGTGGGGGGATGGATGACAGAGAGACCACAGAGAAGGCTGTTTGCTGAAAAAAGTAAACATATGCAGCANAGGACTCTGGCTTTTCTTTGCTATGAGGTGGAGGTTAGAGGGAGCACAGTGGTGTGCTCTGAGCTCAGGAGGACCCTGACTGGACTCAGGTGTTAGCAGGATCCCTGTGGCTGAAGTGCTGAGTGGGGGGATGGATGACAGAGAGACCACAGAGAAGGCTGTTTGCTGAAAAAAGTAAACATATGCAGCAGAACAAGGGTCCCCAGTAGCTGGGCCAAGGACTGGTAGCAGTCAGGGACCTGTTAGGAACCGGGTTGCACAGCAGGAGGTGAGTGGCCAGTGAGCAAGCGAGTGCAGCTTCATCTCTATTTGCAGCTGCTCCCCATCGCCGGCATTACTGCCTGAGCTCCGCCTCCTTGGATTCTGATAGATTCAGGAAACTGCTATTGTGAACTGTGCAGTCGGGGGATCTAAGTTGCCCTCCCCTTATAAGAATAATCCCCAAACCATCCCTTAACCCCTGTCCGTGGAGAAATAGTCTTCCACAAAATCAATCCCTGGTGCCCAAAATGCCGGGGGCCATTGCAGTAGAAGAAGGTCCTATCTATATCTATGGCCGAAGAATCCAGAGACGGGTAGTGGGGAGAGGTCTGTGGGGAGCACTTGGTGTCCAAGGGCCATGCCTTTGATCCTCATCTGAACCCATGGGAGGAGCCTGCAGCCTTGAACTGGGGCCAAGGCTCCAGGGTGAGGGGTGCTGAGGAGCCGCCCCACTCTGACGACTCCGATCTCTTCCCCAGACTATGACACTGTGCAGACGGTGGGCATGACTCTAGCTACCATATTGTTCCTGCTGGGCATCCTCATTATCCTCAGTAAGTGCGACCCTTTCCTGAGCTCCAAAGCCCCTCCAAGAGCGCCCCAGGCACCTACAATTCCCCTCCCGGCTTTTGTCCAGACCCTTATGTCCTGTCTCCTTGTTCTGTTCTCTCTCTCTCCTAACAGGCAAGAAGGTGAAGTGCAGAAAGGCGGACTCCAGGTCTGAGAGGTCTGGCAGCAGAGGGGAGAGAAGGGGAAGGGTGGGAACGGCCTGGGAGCCCCCAGGGGTGCTGCCATAACCAAAGGGATCCCAGAGCCAGCCAGGTGTCTCCCAGAAGGCCTGCTCAGTTGAATCTCTTGATGCCTTTCTCTCTCATCTTTGCTTCCACAGCCCAACATGCAAATCCTGTAAGTCGGAGCTTCCCTCCTCAGGTGAGGGTGTGAGAGAGTGTGGTTCTGCGAGGGTGAGTGGGAGTGGGGTGGGGAGTCCAAGGGGATGTTGTGCTGGATCTCCCTAAGAATGGGGCCGCCAACAGTGCGGCCAAGATTGCACACATCAAACCTGTTAAAGCATAAAGTTAGTGGGATGTGACATGGACTCCTAAAGAGTCCTAGAAGCTGCCCAGAAACAAGTACCTAATCTTATAAAAGCAAGGATGAACTCATTCTCCAGAGGAGAGAGCCACAGCCTGTGAAGAGAGGGGTCCCACGTGGGAAAAGAACGTTGGCAATCAGAATGAAGGCAGAGTTGAGCACTAGAGAAGGTAGGAAGATAGAATGATTTCTTGACTTTCCTGTTCAGTTAAGACAATCAAGGATGAAATGACTGAGAAAAAGGAAGGGAGAAGGAAGGAAGCAAGGGGAAAAAGGGAATAAGGAGGGAATAAGGCAGGCAGGCAGAAAGAAAGGAAGGAAGGGCTTAAGAATAACTGTATCAAAAAACAAAAGGAGAGACATATAGAATGCAGATTTTAAACACGGATATTGGAGAAGAAAAGAGAGAATATAGGAGGGAGTGGGGTGGAGGGTGGTGGAGGATGAGGGTGGGGGCGGGGGGTGAAGGGTGGAAGAGGGGTGGAGGATGAGGAGGTGGAGAGTGGAGGGGGTGATTGGTGGAGAAGGGGGAAAGTCAGGGCAGGTGCATAGAGGCTATAAAGGAAGGTGGAGAGAGATGTAGGATGTAGGAGCAGGGATAAGCATGTAGATGAAAGATGGTGACTCCTTGGGGGTGTTCATTTTAATTATGTAAAAATATCTCGACCTGTTTTTGATCTGTCTCTTATACACATCTAGATGTGTATAAGAGACAGTCTCTCATCTTTGCTTCCACAGCCCAACATGCAAATCCTGTAAGTCGGAGCTTCCCTCCTCAGGTGAGGGTGTGAGAGAGTGTGGTTCTGCGAGGGTGAGTGGGAGTGGGGTGGGGAGTCCAAGGGGATGTTGTGCTGGATCTCCCTAAGAATGGGGCCGCCAACAGTGCAGCCAAGATTGCACACATCAAACCTGTTAAAGCATAAAGTTAGTGGGATGTGACATGGACTCCTAAAGAGTCCTAGAAGCTGCCCAGAAACAAGTACCTAATCTTATAAAAGCAAGGATGAACTCATTCTCCAGAGGAGAGAGCCACAGCCTGTGAAGAGAGGGGTCCCACGTGGGAAAAGAACGTTGGCAATCAGAATGAAGGCAGAGTTGAGCACTAGAGAAGGTAGGAAGATAGAATGATTTCTTGACTTTCCTGTTCAGTTAAGACAATCAAGGATGAAATGACTGAGAAAAAGGAAGGGAGAAGGAAGGAAGCAAGGGGAAAAAGGGAATAAGGAGGGAATAAGGCAGGCAGGCAGAAAGNGGGGGGGGGTCTTGGGGTAATCAACATTTGGAGGATTTGATGTTGAATTTCATGTGTTTCGTTTCATGTTTATTTTGTGAGATTTAAGAACATTAAGGGGTCACTTTGTGAATGATGAAGGGGTTGGCCCAGACACCTGACCACATCCTAAGAGTATATATGAGATTTTGACCCATGACAGTTGAATGATGGTCCCAAGTGGGTGGGAGACAGGAGAATTCCTGTTGTATACCAAGTTCCAGAGATGGGGTGTTGGGGTGTAGGAAGAGGTTGGGGGCTTGGCAAAGGGATGGAGACTCTTCTTCTGGAAGGGGGACACCCCAGAAGAGCCCAGGGTGGGCCAGGGGTCCCCAGCTTCATCACAGGTGTCCTGTGGGATAGGATAAAAGCCACCAAGGTGTCTCTATATGGACCAGACATTGGGGTGCAGGGAGGCAAGACAACATCCGAGGGCTAGCTCAGGGGTGACAATCTGCAGGCTTGGCCTCAATGCTAGGGATGAAGGGCCCACTGCTATCCCGACTGAAGCTCCCTGGCTCGTCTCTCTCTCTCTATGTCTCTCACCAGCCCCCGGAGGTGGCGGCGTGTAGAACCAGTCGTGGTCACCTCCACTGCAGTCCCTGCCTGAGAGCGGAAGCCTGAGGATCGGGTGGAGGCGGTGGGGACCCCAGCCTGGCCCCGCCCCCGGCAGCGCTCCCCTGAATGAGCCGCCCCACCCACTCCAAGGCTGGAGCCGCTGCACCTCCCTAGGCCTTGGCAATGACGACCCCTCAAAGAGCCCGTCTGCATCCCAGATCCGGAGACTCAGGCCTCCATCTCCTGGGGTCCTCGAGTCCACGCTCAGCCCCCCGCCGTCCCGGGGTGCTGCTCCCAGGGACCACCCTGTCTCCCCTTAGGAGACCCGGCCCCCGGCACCCTCGATGTCTCTGTCTTGAGCTTAATAAATCTGCGTTTGGTTTCTCCCCCTCTTCTGTGTGTGTGTTCTTGTCTGTGGGGAGGAAACGGGGGAGGGGGCAAAATCGAACCTGGGGAGCTATCTCCCCTTCCCCAGACTTACCCCCTTCCTCTCCTTCCCCTCCGCCAGCTCCCTAGGGGCCTCCTCCTCTCTAGGAACCCCTCAAACTTCCCCTCCCTTCCCTCCATGCCACCCCCACCCCCAAACCCAGCTGCCCATCCCCGAGACCCCAGAGGAGACCCCTCCCCCGGCTC
>SJYX01011710.1:501349-590072 GCA_006410675.1 Oreotragus oreotragus
CTCCCCTGGCCACACCCTCCGCCCGGACGCAGCCGCCGCCGCTGCCCTCTCCGTACGAGGCTGCCGGCTCGGGACCCCCGGCGCTGACGTGAGTGTCTCCTCCGACTCTCCTCCATCCGCTCCCCTCTGCCCAGGCGCCGGGCTCAGGTGGGTAGGGACCATCCTCTCCGCCCCCCATTCATGCTCACTCTCCGTCCCGCTGTCTTCGGCACCGCCATGTGGGCACCACTCGGCGCCTCCTGCCTCAGTCTCCCCAGTTCGCCCACCTCCCTCTCACCCGCCCCGATCTGCCCAGCATCCCGCTCTATTGTCCCTGCTGGGAGGCCCTCACACCAACTCACTTTTTCCTCTGAGATCAGAAGCACATTACTCACTCTTCCTCTTTCCCCCTCCTTGCTGGCTCCTTGCTCTGAGGACAGCCCCAGAGGGAGGGCCGAGGCCCTCCTGTCTCCTCTTCTGTGCCCCAGCGCCTTCCCCTTGCCCGGCAGGGTCAGTCCCAGCCGGCCCGTGAGTGCTTCTCCACTTCGTGGGGCACGGGGACGGCCCTGGGCAGTGGCTGCCTCTTGGAGCCTGGTGTAGATGGATGCTTTCTGTTATCTTTGGGGACCTGCAGAGGGAACGAGGGATTGACTGCTGGGAACCTCCACTTCTGAGACCCTCTCCTTGGCCCCCTTCCCCACAGCCAACCATCAGCCCTAGCAGGGGTCTCTGAAGCCAGAGGGGCCTGCTCAGGGTAAGGAAGGGAGCTGCAGGGTCCCGGGGGTTGCCCTGTCCCTGCCTCACTGACGTCTTGGCTGACCCCAGCTCTGACTTGTTCTGTAGATGTCGCCCTCTGGTCGCCTGTGTCTCTTCATCACCGTCGGCCTGATTCTCCCCACCAGAGGTAAGGCCCAGCCCTTTCTTTCCACCCTGCTGCAGAGCCCCCAACCCCAGTTCGAGTGCCTGTGTTGCTGGGTGGCTGCCTGGTGAATCTGGGTTCGCTCTCCTGTGTCCTCTACTGAGTCTTCCACTGAGCTGGCACCAGGAAGTGGGGGCCCCGGTAAGGGGGCCAAGGTTACACCCTGTTTAGATACCTCAGACCTGGGTGGCTGCTTCCAGTGAGTCTGGCCAGGGCCTGTCCTGCTGAGCATCCTCCATTTGACTTCCAAGAAGAACTCACAGAGTTTAATTTGGCGGGGAGATGGGTGTAGGTTTTCTACTTGGCAGCCAGGAACCCTCGACTCACAGCACAGGAGCTTCCTGGATCTTCGGGTGATATGTGATTAGGGAAAGGGGGTGAGCTGAGGCCAGTCCAGGAGTTGAAGACGTCTCACCCTTGCCTGTGAAGTGTTTTCTGAAAACAGTATCTATGGGGGATCCTTGCAGGTGCTTTCTACATGGCAGGTGCTTGTTTCAGCTTCTGTTCTAATCTATAATGCTATTATGGCCATTTTACAGAAGAGGAAACTGAGGCTCAGTGAAGGAAAGTGCCCTGTGCCAGAGGCTAGTGTGTGGAGGGGCTGGGCTCTAACCCCGGAACCCAGAGCAAACACTGCACTGAACTGGCCCCATTTCTCTGGGATAAAATGGTTTTCATGTGTTCATTCAGTCGTTCAACAAGCGTTCACTGAGCAGATCTTATTCTAGGCACTGGGGAAACAGCAAGGCATAAAACAGAAGCTCACATTCTAATTGGAAAGACAGACACCAAATGCATTCAGTAACTTATATTGGGTTGGCCCATAACATCTTATGGAAAAAACCAAATGAACTTTTGGGCCAACCCAGTATTATATGCTAGAAGGTGGAAAACGCTATGGAAAGAAAATAGAAGAGAGAAATGAGGCTTGCTTAAATAGAGTGGTCAAGGAAGACCTCACCAGAAAGTGACATTCACCAGAAAGTGACATTTGGGCAGATACAAGGAGAGGAGGGGATGAACGAAGCAGGTATGTGAGGAATATGAGTTCTATCTGGAGAGCGTGAGTGACAGCAGGCAGGCCGGGCCTGGGTTGGGATGAACAAAGGGTGGGGTGGAAGGAGGAGAGGTCAGAGAGGTGACAGGAGGTCGGGTTGCTGGGGGGGACACTTATGGGCCACATGAGGGCTTTGGCTCTTACTCAGAGCAAGGTGGAGCCAGAGGAGGCACTCAACCAGCAGCCTGATCTGAATCAGGTTCACAGGCTCCCTCTGGCTGTATGTGGGGAGCAGGGAGACCAGGGAGGAGGCTGTGCGATGGTCCCAGAGGGAGAGGATGGAGGCGGGGCCAGGCTGGAGGCAGTGGCAATTGATAGATATGATATCCGATATCCAGCACTGACTGCATGTTAAGCGGTAGGCGAGACTCTTCCCACCTCCATCTCATTTCACCCTATCTACCGTCTTGAGAAACAGATTCAAGAATTATATCTACTTTGCAGAGGGGGCAACCAGGGCTCAGAGGGAGGGCTTTCACTTGCTCCAGGTCACACAGCAAGGAAGTTATTGGGAACAGAACTTGAGATCAGGCCCCTGGCTGACTCTAGCACCTGGGCATACTTGCCTTAACTGCCTCTCTCATCCCACAAGGATGGATAGGGAGAGGCGGCTGGAGGTAGGGTGCTGTGGTGTTAGCATTTCTTAAAACACTTCCACCAAAGCTGATCGATCAACTGCTGCTCCACCAACAGACCACCAAGGTTTCAGAATGGAGGGGAGGGTAGCAGTGTTGGTGAGAGAAGGGGGACCAAAGGCTCCCCACTGACTTCTCATCCTTGATTTTCCAGGACAGATATCAAAGGGGGTCGTGACTCCAGCAGATCCAGTGACTGAAACCATTCATGTCCCTACTCCAGCCCCAGATGAGGAACAAGGAATCGGTCTGTCAACATCCTGTCACAGCAACCAAAATCTCAAGCTTGAACCAAATGGGAGTTTTTGGGTTTGTGTAACTGAAAAGTCCAGGGATGCACCTTCAGGCATGGCTCCATCCAGGCTCAGTTCATCCTGCTGCTCACAGCGCCACAATGAGAAACCTTGCCCCTTCCTCCTTGAGCACTTACAGCACAAATGAAGGGACAGTCGTGGTTCTAAATACTTACCTTGCATTCACTCACCCAATCCTCACACAAGCCCTCTGAGAAAGAAATGAGCACTATCCTCATTTTACAGGAGGCTCAGAGTCACTTGCCCAAGGAGTCACCAAAAGTCAGTGACATGCCTGGGCTGAGGGCCCAGGAACCTGGCTCTGAAGTTTACTCATGACCGTGTGGGGCACGGGAACACCGACTTGCCCTGCTCTCAGTGGCACGTGAGAGGGTCCCCCTTTCTCAGCCCCACAGCGACATTTATCCATGGACACCTTTGATTTTAGCCAGCCTGGTTCAGGGAGAAGGACCCTTGCTGTTTTCTGCAGGTCCATGATTCACTCCTTTCTCACCCTCCCCGCCTTCCTCTTCTGCCCTGAGTAGAAGCAACACCGAACCAGATGGAGACCCAGACCCAGCAAACAACGGGAACGAAGGTGCTTCTAACCACAGGTCAGCGGACGGACAAGAGCACAATGCAAGGTAGACCTGCGGCTGGAACAGCAACATGCTTGAGTTGTGTTTCATTCTCCATCTAGGGCGGCGTTTCCCTGAGTACGCTCCTCAGAGCATCCGTCTGGGGAATTAATACATTTTTCCAATTTTTTTTTTTTTTGGGGTTTGTGGTTAAAGATATTTGGGAAACTCTTGAGTTAAACACGTTTCTATCTGCTGGGACTTCTTGGAGTCGTAATAAACTTATTTGCAGCAGACATCCCAAGAGGGACCATCTGGTTTGTAGCATTTTCAAATTTGATAGACTCAGAGACTCCCCCCCTTTTTTTTTAATGTAACTTGATTTAATTAATTAATTAATTTTATTTTGGTTGCACTGGGTCTTGGTTGCACAGGGTCTTTGATGCAGTCCTCGGGCTTCTCTTTTTGTTGCAGAACATGGGCTCCAGAGTGCTTGGGCCCCATGGTTGTGGCCCTCGGGCTTAGTTGCTCTGAGGCATGTGGGATCTTCCTGGACCAGGGATCAGACCTGTGTCCCCTACATTGAAAGGCGGATTCTTAACCACTGAACAACCAGGGAAGTCCCTCCAAGACCCTGAATAAAGATTCAGGTCCCTTCGTAGGGCTGATGCGGGAAATGTGCCTGTGGGTTTATCCTTGGTGTAGATATTCTTAATGTTAGAGCAGGAGCTTTTCAGTTACAAAATTCAGAAAACCCAACTGAAAAAAAAATTATTAGCAATATATGCTTTGTTAAGTACAGAGGCACTAATGTCAGGCACAGCTGGGTCAAAGAGCTCAAGCACTGCCATCAAGACTTTCTTCCTCTCTTAGCTCTGCTATCTTCATTCTGGAGAGGTCTTTCCTCTCTTAGCGGCAAAAGTGGTCTGCTAGTCCTAAATTGCAATTACAAACTCAGCCAACTAGAGTGCCTCTCTAGCTAGAAGGCCTAGAGCTGACTTTCATTGGGGCCCAGGTGGGGTCACGTGCCCATGACTGACCAATGGGAGCCTGGGGAATGAACAGCTCCGATTGGTCAGGGCTGAGTCTTGTGCCTTGTCGTGGAGCGGGAAAACCCCTTCAGCTCTGTCTGAACCTCTTAGACCAAGAATAAGGGAAGAGGTGACGCACCACAGGACAAGTGAGTCAATGTTACTAGAGGTAACATTTGGGAAAGAGAGATGAGCGGAAATAAAGGTAATAGATGGTTTTTAATGCCTGTGTGATGGCCCGTATTTGAGAAGCAGCCCCCACTGGAAAGTCCCATAGCTTAGGCCACTCACAAGCTGGAATGCATGCATGGTTGCTCAGGTTGGGCACTCCACAAGGGCACTACGTGGAAAGTCCTCCCCCTGTAGATTTTTTTTTTTTTTGTTATCATTGTTACAACTTCCCAGTGATGACAGTAAAGCATCTCTTGCTGACAGT
Source organism: Oreotragus oreotragus (assembly GCA_006410675.1). Lineage (NCBI taxonomy): Eukaryota > Metazoa > Chordata > Mammalia > Artiodactyla > Bovidae > Oreotragus > Oreotragus oreotragus. The sequence goes on from SJYX01011710.1 coordinate 506,278, forward strand.
CTGTCTATTAAAACAATTTTACAACAGATGGAAATACAGTGTCTTGGGGGAAGGGAGATTTTTTTTTTTTTTTGTACAACCATGGGGGTCGGGGTATAGCAGCTGTTTCCACATTTTCCAGTTGAGAAAACATCTTCATATTTCTGGATTCTCTTACTCTGAGTCCTTGCTGACCTGGGTTACTCTATGTGTTCTTCTATATCCCTGGTTATACATGATGAAAATTCATCTGGGCTGAGGGGGTCAAGGAGCCAAGAGGTAAAAGGCGCTGCTGAATCACAAGCTTGCCCAGCCCCCACAGAGCTTCTCTCCCTCCTGCGTCTTTGTTCTCACGTGCTGAAGCTTGTCTTTCACCTGGCAAGGAAGTGGCTCCATCACCTGCAGGCTCAGAACTTCTCAGTTTCACCCAGCATCTGCTGAAAATTTTAACTTGGAATTTGAAAGGTCCCAGCGAAGGATGGGGCTTCCCAGGTGGCTCAGTGGTAAAGAACCCACCTGCCAGTGCAGGAGACATAAAAGGTGCAAGTTTGATCCCTGGGTCGGAAGAACCCCTGGAGAAGGGCACGGCAACCCACTCCAGTATTCTTGCCTGGAGAATCCCAGGGACAGGAGAGCCTGGCAGGTTACAGTCCACAGCGTAGCTCAGAGTTGGACACCAGTGAAGCCACTGAGCACGACAGGAAAGGATGAGACTGGGTCACATGCTCCCCCTTGTGGCTGGGTTACCGTAGGAGACCGAGGTGGTCTGGGGCAGCAGCAGCATTTCCCCTGAGAGAAAGGTGGACTGTTTGCAGAAGAAGGGGAGAGTCGGAGCCAAGTAGGCAATACAGCAGTGTGCTGAGGGTTGCTCCATGCACTGTGCTAACCTTTTGCATGATCGGTCATTCAGTGCTGATCACTACCCTGCATGGTAGGAGCTGTTGGTACCCCATTTTACAGGGAAGAAAACTGAAGCCCAGAGAGGTTACTTGGCAGGCCTTAGGCCACACGGTGCAAAATGGCAGAACCAAAATTTGAGCCCAGGCTTCCTCACACCGGGGGAAGGGGTGATAAGCCCTACATACCGCTGAGGCTGTCCTTTTACATTTCCTGTGATCCTTCCATCTTTGCCCATGACTTTGCTGCTCCCTTTTCTTGGAAAAAGCTTTCCTGAACATCTTATAACCTTTGGCTGTTGGTTCATGTTTAGGAAACGAGGCGCTGAGGCTGGCCTGGGGAGCCAGTCACGAGGCAGTTTTTCTGTTTGCTGACTTCACATCTGGGCATCCGTCAGGGGTGACCACCTTACTGGGGATGCTTCTCAGTGCCAGATGGGCAGGACTTTCCTTGGGGATATTCATGTCTTTACAAAGAGGAACCCTCTGATGTTCTTCGTCTAGGAGCAGAGGTGATATTCAACATGTTTTCTAACCAGTATCTCCAAGTTCTGTGACTGGGTCAAGATCCTGGAGGCCCTTGTCTGGGTCTGACAGACGTTACCCTTTATTCCTGATCATGGGGCCATCCAGAAGGTCCTCAGAGAGGGGCCAGGGGTTCCTCTGGGGTTAGCAAGCTACCCTGGGCTGTTGGTCTTAATCAGGGTGAGCACCTACCACTCCTGGCTGCCTCCGTGGGTTGGTGGGGGGGACCTGTGCCAGCTCACTGAATGTAGGCGTGGGAGAGGGCTACTCCCAAAGATCATTAATGGTGTCTCTCGTTCCTCTCCCTGGTTCACTCCTGCCCTCTACCATCCTCTGGCTGCTCTCTGCTGATCCCACTCAAGGCTCTACGCCCTCCAAGACGAAATCCCCTGCCACTCCCACTCAAGGCTCCACACCCTCCAAGACACGATCCCCAAGCAGGCACGAGAGGAAGGACTCCATCCTCAGACAACCTGGTCAGTAACTCCCTTCCCAGACTGGACACAGGTTATTTCTTATTCACTGCATGTTGTTAGCACCTCAGTACTGCACAGCACAGAAGAATGCTCAGTAACCAGGTGTCGGGTGAATACCTGACTTCAGGGCTGGTATTGTGAGTGAGTAAAGGGTGGGCACACAGTAAATGTCTGAATAGATGAATGAATGTGTGAGTGTTGCATAGAGATGACTCCAAAACCCAGTGGCTTAAAATGACAATCATTTATTTAGCGCTCAGGTCTGCAATTTGAAAGTCTAGTCTGGGCTTGGCTGGGTGCTTCTCTGGTCTCAGCTGGATTTACCTGTGCATTGGAGATCAGTTTGGGGTCAGCAAAGAGCTCTGTGTATAGGGGCACCTTGATTCTTCCCCTCCTGGCCTTATCTTCCACTTCCTATGCAGCCAGCCTCAGTGAACAGATGGAAGTGATACAGCCATGGATCACAGAGAGAGTTCATTCGCTCATTCATTCAAACAATATTCACTGAGCACTTATTGTGGGCCAGGCCCTCCTCTAGGTGCCAGGAGTACAGAAGTGCGTGAGACAGATGGAAATCTCTCCCTTCATGGAGCAGATGTTCTCATGGGAAAGAGACAATAAATAAGGACCAACCTAGATAGCATATTCAAAAGCAGAGACATTACTTTGCCGACTAAGGTCCGTCTAGTTAAGGCTGTGGTTTTTCCTGTGGTCATGTATGTTTGTGAGAGTTGGACTGTGAAGAAGGCTGAGTGCCGAAGAATTGATGCTTCTGAACTGTGGTACTGGAGAAAACTCCTGATGCTTTTGAACTGTGGTGTTGGAGAAGACTCTTGAGAGTCCCTTGGACTGCAAGGAGATCCAACCAGTCCATTCTNTTTTTTTAAAAAAAGTCTGTAGCGAATAACATTAAGGTGGACAATTTCGGATGCTGGGTATCCGTTTTATATATTTGACATATTTTAGAAATTAAGAAGGATGAGACAACACCACACAACAACAAGGGAAAGAAAGTCAGTGCAGTGGCTGGTATGCCCATGCTCCTAAAATGCAGAGCAAGAGTGGCTGGGACGGCTGGGCAGAGAAGGCAGATCAGGGGTGGCGGGAGATGACCAGGTAGAGGGCAGTGGGGACCTCTAGAGCTCCAGAAGAGGCCTCTGGGCAGCAAGGATGAAGATGAGGCAGACTTGGCACGGGAGAATGGGGCAGAGCAGTGCGGTCTGTATGGGTGAGGCTGCGGTAGGTGGCTGCAGAGGCACGGGTCAGCCGCAGGGATATGGTCACAGTTGCATGGGCCCTCCGACGGGCACTTTGTGTTTACCTGGAGGAGGCTCTGCAGAAATATGAATAGTTATCCTCTACTTCCCTTTGACAAGAGTTGTTTCCTGAGAGCTTGCCCACATCAGAGGAATTTGTGTTGCTCTAAAATACACTGGGGACTTGTCAAGGCTTAAATTGAATTGCACGTTCTTCTTCCCTATTTCAGTGTGGCTGCTGGAGCAGACTTTGTCGGCGCTCAGCCACATCCCCTTGGATTGTTTTTTCCACCATTTTCTGCGCCTGTGGGTTTCCTGTGCTTTCGCTTCCCCTGGTCTGCGCTTGGGACTCTTTTTGGAGCAGGGCCCTCAGGCCAGCAGAGCCCACTGTTCAGTTCCCTGGGCTAGTCCTTTGGGAATGACTGACAAGCGTGGGGTGCGGAAGCCCAGCTCCCTCACTTGGGATTAGGACAACTTTGAGAGGAAATTCCCCTCCTGAGTTCCCCTGAAGCTGAGATGATTTGCTTGCTTGTTTCTCCCTCACAGGTTTTCCAGGAACACCTCATATAATATGCCACCTGCTAAAGAGTCCTAGACTTGGGCTCTGCCTCTAGGGCATCCATCTCAGAAACTTCTCATCCCAGAAACTCTCTGAGGTCAGAGTACCTCAAGCTGTCTAGTGGGCTGTTGGGCACATAGGCTGTAGACTCAAACTACCCAAGTTGAAAGACTTGTGTTTATCAACTCTTAGCTGTGTGACCTTGCAAAAGTTACCTAACTGTTCTGTGCTTCAGTTTATTCATCTTTATTTTATTTTTCAAGTTTTATTTTTTTTATTGAAGTATAGTTGATTTACAAAGTGTTGTTTCATCTGGACAGCACAGTCTTTCAGCTATATATATGTTTATATTCTTTTACATATAGTCTTTTATATATATATTCTCTTACATATATATTGTCTTTCAGATTCTTTTCCCTTATAGTTATTACAAAAGACCGAGTAGAATTCCTTGTGCTATATCATAGGTTCTAGCTTGTTGTCTATTTTGTATATAGTAGTATGTATATGTCAGTCACAAATGACTAATCCATCCCTCCCTTCCCTATCCCCTTTGGTAACTGCAAGTTTGTTTTCTAAGTCTGTGAGTTGCCTTATCTTTAAAAAGGGGATTATAAAAGTGTGGGCCACATAGAGTTGTTGTCAGGTCAAATGGCTTAAGAGATGCAAGAACCTCAGAACAAATTCTGGGATATGGTAAGTGCCCAATAAACATTAGCTTTGTTACCCTCCACTAGAACTTAAGAGCAATCAGGCATTAATATGCTTTACCCCTGAACCTGGGTCTGAACACCCAGGCTAATGTAATGAAGGAGACAAACCCTTCTCTGTTACATGGACATAAAACCTCAATTTATTACAATGCTGTAGGATGGGCAGGTCAGTAGATTGACAGGGTGGGTGTGGCTAATAGCCTATTGAAAGAACTATAGAAGAATCCTCACCCTTCCTTTGCCTGAGATCCCACCTCACCTTCTAACCCTGGGGCTGGTTGAGAAGCAGGAAGGTGGGTTTGGACTCCGTGTCCAGGAATGGGATTTGATAGAGAGACAATTAGAGAAGGGCACCAGCAAAAAAGAGAGGACAGAACTCAAAGTATTAGATTTGGAACAGGAAATCAAGGTTCCAGTCCTGGCTCTGACCTTTACCAGGCATGTATTTCTCACCTCTGAGCCTCAGTTTCCCCACGGATAACGGGAGGTAATTACACCGGATCTGACTGATGCTAAAGCTGAAACTCCAGTACTTTGGCCACCTCATGCGAAGAGTTGACTCACTGGAAAAGACTGATGCTGGGAGGGATTGGGGGCAGGAGGAGAAGGGGACGACCAAGGATGAGATGGCTGGATGGCATCACGGACTCGATGGACGTGAGTCTGAGTGAACTCCGGGAGATGGTGATGGACAGGGAGGCCTGGCGTGCTGCGATTCATTGGGGTCGCAAAGAGTCGGACACGACTGAGCGACTGAACTGAACTGTCTGACTCCACAGAGAGNCAGGAAGAGAAGGGGACGATCAAGGATGAGATGGCTGGATGGCATCACGGACTCGATGGACGTGAGTCTGAGTGAACTCCGGGAGATGGTGATGGACAGGGAGGCCTGGCGTGCTGCGATTCATGGGGGTCGCAAAGAGTCGGACACGACTGAGCGACTGAACTGAACTGAATAACTATATATAATAAGTTAATAATAGCCATATATTAAGTTGCTGTCAAGAAAAATGAAGGGGGAGGAAAGAAAGACGCAACAGAGTTAGGGTGAGAGAGTGGTCAGCGAGTATTTTCTGTAAAAGGCCAGGGAGACCTCACTGAGAAGAAGCTCAGGGGAACCATGTGGATGCCGGAGGAAGGGAGCTTCTGGCAGCAGGAGCAGCCAGTGCAAAGGGCCGGGGGTGAGCAGGGCTTCGCACAGTTCACCCGTGGGGAATGGGGGTGGGAGTGAAGCACAGTGAGTAAGAGGGTAAGCGAGGAGAAGAGTTTGGAGATGGTGCGAACCTGACTGTGTTCCTTGTGAGGACTTCAGGTTTTGCCCTAAGTGCACCAAGGCTGAGACCCCGGTGTCTCCTCTCTGACTCTCTCACTCGCCAGTTTGCTCCATAAACCTTTGCTCCCTTCTGTCCCCTCCAGGTTCAAAGGAGGATGACCCCTTCTTCTATGGTAAGTTACTCTTGGGAGGCTGTGGGGGAAAGGAGGCTGAAGGCCCCTCTCATCACGCTCCTCCGTTTCTCTCTCTGCAGACGAGGACGCTCTCCGGAAACGGGGGCTGATGGTGGCAGCAGTGCTGTTCATCACAGGCATCGTCATCCTCACCAGTGAGAACGGGGGCTGGGTGGGAGAGGCAGCAGGACGGGGAGGGAGGAGACTGACCGGACAGGACTTGAAGGCCCCTAACAAGGTCATTTTAAAGGAGACATATCCATGTAAACTGGGCTTCACAGATGGTTCAGTGGTAAAGAGTCCACCTACCAATGCATGAGCTGCAGGTTCAATCCCTGGATCGGAAAGAGCCCCTGGAGAAGGAAGTGGCAACCCACTCCCGTATTCTTGCCTGGGAAATCCAATGGACAGAAAAACCTGGCAGACTACAGTCTGTGGGGTTGCAAAGAGTCAGACATGACTGAGTGACTGAGAAGGCACATCCATGTAAACCACCCCAGAATTCAGTGGTTTAAGATGATAACCATTTACTGAGCTCTCATTTCTGCACTTTGGAAACATAGTCTGGGCTCAGCTGGGTGGTTCTTCTGGTTGCCGCTGGATTTATTCGTGCCTCTGAGGGCATCTGCGGGTCAGCAGGGATCTGTTTGAACGGGAACCTCAGGTCTTTGCCTGGTGGTATTCTCTAGCAGACTAGCCTGGGCTTGTTCACATGGCAGGGGAATGCAATGGTGCAACTCCCCAGGGGTAGCAACACCTGGGAGTGTGATGCCGCAGCCTGAGGCAGTGAGGGGAAGGAGGAGCTGCACCAGGGCCTGGTGAGAGATGGAGCTGAAGGAGGGGGCCCCAAACAGGAGCTGTGACTCCAGAGAGAGGTTTCCAGCCACTGCTTCCTGGTAGGCTCCCCAGGAAGGAGCAGGGCAGGGGTTGAGAGGATCAGACACCTCAGCCTCTTTCTCCTTTGTGCCCTCGTCTCTCCCACCACGCTGTGCTCAGCCTCCCAGGGCCCAGTGTCAAGCAGGAAAGGGGGACAAAGGGAGGATTTCAAGCAGAGAAACTAATTTTTTAATAATGCTACAGATTAAATAAAATACAAGGGCCACCAGTTTGCAAGCTCTCAGTGTTAAACTGTATAACCCACACCAAGTTTTATGACCTCTCTCTTGTCCAGCTTCCTCATCAGGAAAAGGGGCACAGCCATATCTTTTTGCCTTAAGGTGGGAGGCAGAACATGGATAGAATTAAAAAGAGATCACTGACACATGTCTGATCTGGGTTGAATAAGGGAGTCAAGCACTGTTGCCTCAGCTTTTCAACTCGTGTTTATAGGTCCTGACTTTGTGCCAGGCACTGTGCCCTCCCCTGTGGGAAAAGTGAGGCTCAGAGAGTTGCAAAGTTTGCCCAAGGTCACACAGCACATAAAAATCAGTGAAGGGCTGGACCTATGTCTGTGTGAGGGCAGAGCCTGAATGTTACCTCTAGGGCTATCAATTGTTCCAGTGACATTTGTGAGCACCTACTCTGTGCCCAGGCTTCCCAGGTGGCACTAGTTGTAAAGAATTCACCTGCCAATGCAGGAGACACAAGAGACGCAGGTTCAATCCCTGGGTCGGGAAGGTCCCCCTGAGTAGGAAATGGCAACCCACTCCAGTACTTTTGCCTGGAAGAATCCCATGGACAGAGGAGCTTGGCGGGTTACAGTTCATGGGGTGGCAAAGAGTTAGACACGACTGAGCACACACATACACTCCCTGTGCCCTCCTGTGCTGTGATGCTGGGGACCCTGGTCCCCACCATTAGGGAACTCACAGCTGGTGGGAGAGCACAATAAATAGGTCAGTGCTTTCATGAGCAGTGTGAATACAGAAAAAGAGACTTGCCAAGAGGAAAATAAAGATGAGATTGAGAAGGATGAGAAGAGGCACTTCCTCTTAGGAGGTCAAAGCAGAATGGATTCTGATGATGACAAAGATGATTTTAAAAACCAGGCTGAGGGAGCAGCAAGTGGAAAGCCCTGGAGGCAGGAACGAGCTGAGCTTGTTAAAATAACCAAGGGAAGAGGCGGAGTGGCTGGGAAGGTGTGAGAGAAGAGGAGTAGGAGATGAGTCCAGAGGGACAGGGAGGGGTAGGTAAGGGTGGCAGCTGGGAGATGGAAAAGGGCTGTTTGCTGAAGTTCCCTTTGTTTTCTTTCTTTAAAAAAAAATTATTTAGTCGGCTGCTTTGGTGGCTCAGATGGTAAAGAATCTGCCTGCAATGCAGGGTCAGGAAGATCCCCTGGAGAAGGGAATGGCAACCCACTCCAGTATTCTTGCCTGGAGAATCCCAAGGACAGAGGAGCTTGGTGGGCTACAGTCCAGGGGGTCATAAAGAGTCGGACATGACTGAGCGACTAACACACACTTTGACACATTTTGGGGTCTTACTTGGCTGCAGCATGCAGGTTCTTAGTTGAGGCACGTAGGATCTAGTTCCCTGACCGGGGACTGAACCTGGGCCCCCTGCACTGGGAGCAGAGTCTTCACCACTGCACCTCCAGGGAAGTCCCCCTCCTTTGCTTTCTAAGATCCCCCTCCTTTGCTTTGGCCCAACCCCCTGGCCTTCCAGCTCTCCTTTAATCCCTCCTGTCTACTCCCTCGCTCAGGGCCTTAGAGCTGACTGTTCCCTATGCCTGGAACACCCTTCCTCCAGATGTCCACGTGGCTTCCGTCTCATCCCGTTCAGGTCTTTGCTCAAATATCGCCTCCCATTAAGGCATGTCTGGTCATCGCCATGAGGATGCCCCCAACTCCTGGGCCTCCCTGCCTCCTTTCTTGCTTTATTTTTCCTCATAGCACTCATCACTGACTCATCACCATCCGTACACTCGGTTTAGGTCTTTTCTCACTGTCCATCTCCCCCACTGGCAAGTCAGTGCTCCCAGAGCAGGGATTTCCTCCATTCGTGCTCCTGGCCGTGTTCCTGTGTCCCCAGTGCCTAGGTCACTGCCTGGCCCAGAGTAGGTGCACAGTAAATATTTGCTGAACACATGAATGACCCCTGGGGACCCTTGAGCCAGCTCTTCCCCATCAGCTTCTTGTCACCTGCTCAGAGTTGCCTTGGAGCCTTCTGAGGGACAGGGCGGATGGGCCTCCTCCTCGAGCATCCAGATCACCCGTAGTAATCAGTGTTGTTCTGACTCACTTTCACCCACAGGTGGCAAGTGCAGACAGTTGCCCCGATTGTGCTGGAGTCCTGACAGATGAGCCCTGGGGAAGCAGGGGCTGACGATCTAATGGGCACCCCGAGACTGAGCCCCCGCTGGCTTGCAGGATCTACAACAAAGCCCAGCCTGAGCGAGAAGAGGTGGATGGAGCCAGAGCCAGGACTGATGGCCTGAGCCGCCTGCTCTCCCAGGCCTGCCTGCCTGAGGACTGCTTGCCTGCCCCCCACCTCCCTTTGTGTTCAGACAGGAAGTAAAGCCCTGTGTGCTGTGCCCCTTGATCTCTGATCATTCTTGACCGGGGAGTGGAACAAAGTGGTAGGGGCTGGGGCAGGGCCCCCAGGAGTAAGATGGGAGGGTCACAGACTCCAGAGCCTAGCTGGGGGATACGGTGAACCAAGCCAGCCAGAGGTGAGGTGGGAGGGATGAGGGGTGGGCCTCAGGAAGATCTGACCAATGAGAGAGTCAGTGCCGGATTCTGCCCACAGCAGATGGAGACCCTCGTGGTGCGTGTGCAGAGCCAAAGCCAGCCTGGCCCCTAATGTTGGGAGGTGGTGCTGGTAACTGGATAATCACAGATGGAGGCCCCAGGCCCATGGCAGCTGGCTTTTCCCCCACTCTGGGTACCTCCAGCACGTGAGTGTGGACACCCCACCCTGCACATCCAAGCTCCAGCCATACTCCTGGTTCCCTCTTGGTTTAGGGTATGTCCACAAGAAGGCCACTAGAGTGGGCTCAGGGTAGTTTGGGTGGGGAACTCCAGGGTCCTGGGGTCCCATAGCATGGTCGAGAAGGGGTATAGGGCCCAGTGGGCACTTCCTGAAGACCCTTGGAGGGACTCAACCTGGGGAGGGACTCAGCCAGTTTAGTCAAAAGTAGACCCTTGGACTCACAGGGCTGGGGGTGGAGACCTCTGCCCAGGGTCAAGGGTCACTGTGCCAAAGCAAAGAGACAGGGTCCGGTTCAAAGTGGTTGCATAACAGTGTTTCACAAACTTCTAGTCACAGCCTGTTCACGGGTTACAAAATCAGTTTAGTGGGCTGTGAGCAGCATTTTAAAAAAAAAAAAAGGAAGGAAAATGAGTAATAAAATAGAAACGAAAGTATCAGAAAAGAAAATAATCTGATTTGGGGCTTCCCTGGTGGCTCAGTGATAAAGAATCTGCCTACCAACGCAGGAGACAAGAGTTCGATCCCTGATCCAGGAAGATCCCGCGCGCTGTGGAGCGACTAAGGGCCACAACTATTGAGCCTGTGCTCTAGAGCCCGGGAGCCGCAACTCCTGAGCCCCACTGGGCAGCCACTGAAGCCCGTGCACCCTAGAGCGTGTGCTTTGCAACAGGAGAAGCCACTGCAATGAGCAGCCTTTGTACTGCAACAAAGAGCAGACCCCGTTCGCCACTGGAGAACGCCCCCCGCACAGCAACAAAGACCCAGCACAGCCCAAACGAATCAAATTAGAAAAAGATAAAACAATGTGACTAAGCATATATATTCTCTTCTCAATTTTTGCCACATTTTCATCACACCTTTATTATTATTCATTTAATAGAGGAACTCTCATTTTAACTTAAAAAATATTTTAAAAGCACACTAGTATATGGAAAATCTGTATCGTTTCACATAACAGGTAGCCCTAAAGATGCATTCAATTAAAATGCATATATTGCGTATGTTATATTTCATATATATATCTATATGTGACGTGTGTATACATATGTATAACATATGCACATTATATGTGTGATATGTACATTGCATGTACCTGATATATGGTGGTAGTACTGTTGGTCACCTACTTGTGTCCGACTCTTTGCAACCCCAAGGACTGCAGCACGCCAGGCTTCCCTGTCCTTGACCATCTCCCAGAGTTTGCTTAAACTTATGTCCATTGAGTCGATGATGCCGGCCGACCATCTCATCCTCTGTCACCCCCTTCTTTTCCTGCCCTCAATCTTTCCCAGCATCAGGATCTTTTCCAGTGAGTCAGTTCTTCCCATCATGTGGCCAAAGTGTTGGAGTGGAGACCTAGTACTGGTTGATATGAATAGAAAACAGCCATAAAGATAAATCCAATGAAGACAAACAAGAAGAAAGATACATTGTGTTTGAGCTGGATACTGAGTTGCGGACTGAGGGCTCTGAGTTGTTGCGGACTGAGGGCTCTGAGTTGGAGGCCAGAGTCTGATCCATGGAGGACATCATCAGGTGTGAGGGGTGTGATCGTTACCTTACTGCCCAGACACTGCAGAACTTGGGAGGCCCAAGACCACCCTCCCTTTTGATGCCAACTACAATGCTGCGTGTGCCCAAGACCACCTTCAGGTTCCGTAATTCACTAGAAGGACTCACAGAATTCACTGAAAGCCATTATATTCACAGTTATGGTTTATTGGGCTTCCCCGGTAGCGCAGGCAGTAAAGAATCTGCCTGCAGTAAAGGAGACCTGGTTTCGATCCCAGGATTGGGAGGATCCCCTGGAGCAGGGAATGGCTACCCACTCCAGTAGTCTTGCCTGGAGAATTCCATAGAGAAAGGAGCCTGGTGGGCTACAGTCTCTGCAGTCTCAGAGTTGGACACAACAATGTGACTAACACACACACAAACACCCACACACCAGAAGAGTTCCAGCCGTGAAACTCCCAGGTGTTCTCTCCCAGTGAAGCAGTGGACGGTGCTAAGTTCTGGCAGCAGTGTGCAACAATTGTGCCAGTCGGGGAAGCTCCCACAAGATTTGGTGTCAACATTTTTATTGGAGCTCAGTCACAAAGCCATGACTACACCTTCCTTTCCTGTCCCTCTGGCTGATACCTGTGATCCAAAGCTGCTGCCATCCATCCCACTGTTAGGAACTGTCTAAGCTGACCCAAGGCCCCCAGGTAAAGAAAGACACTGCTTTCAGGCAGGACATTCCAGGGGTTTAGAGATTACCTTCCAAGAGCTGAGCACAAAAGCTAGCTGTCTCTACTAAACAGAGGCTTCTCTTATATAATTAAAAGATATTCAAAGGCTTCCCTGGTGGCTCAGTGGTTAAGAGTCCACCTGCTGATGCAGGAGATGCGGGTTCGATCACTGATTTGGGACAATCCCTGATGTGTGGGCCACAGCTATTGAGCCTGTGCTCTAGAGTCCAGGAGCAGCAACTACTGAGCCCATGTGCGCTGAGGGCCCTAGAGCCTGCGCTCTGAAACCAAGAGAAGCTGCTGCAGTGAGAAGCCCACATACCACAGCTGGAGAGCCGCCCCTGCTCACCACAGCTAGAGGAAAGCCTGTGCAGCAACAAGGACCCAGCACAGCCAGAAATAAGTGATTTTTAAAAGACATTCAAAAGCAGTTTATTCTTGTGATGCAATTCAACGTGAGTTAATACTGTTTGGGGCCTAAAACCATTTCCTGTGCCACCACTGGAGCATAGCCTGGACTCGAGGAATCACCAGCTCAGAGGCACACCTAACTGCCTCTCAGGAAGAAGTAGGGCAGAGCTGACCTACTTCATTCATAACTAGGGGAATTATGTTAGGTGTTAGGTGTCCATTCCCTCCCCATGCCATCTTCCCATGGGGTAGAGATGAAAAAACTGATACTGTGTTTTGAAGATGCCCATGATATGGAGTTTTGGATGCAGATTCAGCTCTGCCAATTAGAGGCTCTTATATGAAATTTGGAGGTTTCCCAGGTGGCTCAGTGGTAAAGAATCAGCTTGCCAATGCAGGAGACACAGGTTCGATCCCTGGGTCAGGAAGATTCCCCTGGAGGAGGACATGGCAACCCACTCCAGAATTCTTGCCTGGAAAATCCAATGGACAGAATAGCCTTGTGGGCTCCATGGGGTCACCAAGAGTCAAACATGACAGAAATGACTTAGCAGTCACGCATGCATATGAAATTTGGAAGGCCAAATAGATCATCTTTTTGCTCAATTGGCTATTTTCTGCTGGTAAGGAGGGTTGCCAAGGTGATGAGCTTGGAACCACAAAATTCTAGTATCTAGTCACTAGCTTTGTGGGCTTAAGAGGCAATTATATGTGCGTGTGCATGCACACACACACACACAGAGGATTTCTAAATGGCCAATAAACACATGAAAAGATGTTCAATATCACTAGTCATGAGCAAAAAAGTAAATGACAATAAGAATGAGACAGCATCACATGCAGAATGGCTGAAATTAGAAAGACTAACAATATCAAGTGCTGCAGAAGATGTGGAGCAAGTAGAATTTTCATACATTGCTGTAAACTGGAGTGTAAATCTGTACAGTCACTTCAGAAAACTATCAGTCCTTTAATACTTATTTATTCGGCCTTGCCAGTTCTTAGTTGCAGCATGTGGGATCCAGTTCCCTGACCAGGGATGGAGCCTGGAGCCTCTGCTTTGTTAGTCTGGATCCCTGAACCACCAGGGAAGTCCCTATCAGTTCTTTAAAAAGGTGAATGTATGTTGAACATATGGTCTAACAATTCAATTCTTAAATATCTGTCCAAGAGAAAGGAAACCAGGTGTCCAAAAATGCCTTGTACTACACAAGTGTTTATAGCAGCAGTATTTATAATAGCGAAGAACTGGAAATGGTCTAAATGTCCATCAGCATAGTGAATACAAACTGTGGCAAACTTAGTGATGGAACACTGTTCAGCAATGAAAAGAATTACTGGTATGCATGACAATATGAATGAATCTCAAAAGCATTGTCATGAGTGAAAGGAGCCAGATAGAGAGGAACCCACACTGTATAATTCCATTTATGTGAAGCTCTAGAGTAAGCAAACTGAACTGATGGCAACAGAAGTCAGAATGATAGTGGCCTCCACTACTAAGCAGGAGGTTGATGGAGAAGGGATATGGGGGGACTTTCTTGAAGGATTAAAGTGTTCTATACCCTGACAGCAACACAGATAAACTGAATGTACCTATTGATCAGAATTGGCTGAACCGTACACTTCAGATTAGTATATGGTGGCTCAGACAAAAAAAAATCTGCCTGCAGTACAGGAGATATGGTTTCAATCCCTGGCTTGAGAAGATCCCCTGGAGAAGAGAATGGCAACCCACTCTAGTATTCTTGCCTGGAGAATTCCATGAATGGAGAAGCCTGGTGGGCTACCATCCATAGGGTCTTGAAGAGTCGTACACAACTGAGGTACTATCACACTTTACTGAATACAAAACACAACAAAGGTTAAAAAAAAAGGGGGCTATATCCTGGGCTGTGATGACTTCTGGGTCCTAGATCAGAGATCAGAGATGGATCTGTAAGATTCTGAAGATGGCATGTACAATGGATCCTCTCTCCTGGGGTGGAGGGAGAAGGTCTCCAGGTGGATCAGTTCAAAGTATATATATATATATACACACATTTGATTTTGCTCACAGTTCCTGGCACAGCTCCTAAAAGCCTTCTAATTTCCAAAGTGATAGGAAATTACATTAAGAGTATCCTTTATTCTAATATTTGGTCTTTGATCTCAGTTCCTGACATGGAGCTCCTCAAGCCTTTGGAATTTCCTAAGTGATGGTAGTGTCTTTTGTTCTAATGAAGCTATGCCTGGTGGGCTCTTGGGTGGGGGCTGGTCACCAGAAAGATCAAGCCATGGTTAGAAGCTTAGAACTTTCAGTCCCACTTCCTGTCTTGTGGGCAGGAGAAAGAGACTTAGAAATTGAGTTAATGGTTGATTATGCCTACATGATGAAGAAACCTCTATAAATATCCCAAAAGTACAGGGTTCAGAGATGAACTTTCAACTCATTAAAACATAGCAGGAGGGTGATGCACCCAAATTCCAAGGGGACAGAGGCTTCTGTGTGCTCAGGACCCTTCCAGATCTTCCCTTATGAACTTCTTCATCTGTATCCTGTATTGCATCCTTTATTATTTAATAAACCTGTCAATGTAAATGTTTCCCTGAGTTCCATAAACTGTTCTGGAAACAATTGAATCCAAGATTTGGGGGAGTCATGGGAACCTCCAGTTAGTAACCAAGTTGGACACACATTGTGGGTAACCTGGGGACCTGCTAGGGACTGGCATCTGAAGCCCTTAACCTGTGGTGTCAGCATTAATTCTGGTTAATGTCAGAGTTGAATTCAGTTGTAGGACATCTAGCTGGTGACACAATTGCTTGGTGAGGGGAAAAAAACCCTACATTTGGTATCAGAAGTGTGGCAGTAGCGTGAGGATAAAGGAAAATGCAAGAAGGAGGAACGAGTTTCTTATTACAGTTATGTTCTGAGAATCATTTGCAAAGTCTTAGCCTAGGACCCACTCCACTAGCCTTTTCTTTTCTTTTCCCACCAGCCTTTTCAAAGAACTCGTCAGCTCCTAATCCCTTGTATCAAGCCAGCCCATTTTTTCCTTAAATTTGACAGTAATAAACAATCTCAAAATCTCAGTGACTTTCAACAATGAAGATTTTTTTTTCTCACTTACATTGCATGTCCATCATGGGTCAGCCAATAGCCATAATGTGACCTAAACTGATGGAGAAGCTATTATAGAAATATTCCTACTTACCATTGACAGAAAGAAAAGAGGACAAGATGAAATACATACTGGCTCTTGTAGCTTCTGCCAGGAAGAGATACTCATCATTTTTGCTCAGATTTCATTGGCCAAAACAAATCATAAGACTATAGATGCGGTCAAAAGAGCAGGAAACTACAACTTTCTTACAGAGAGGGAACTGGGTATTGTTGAACAGTAATACAGCTTGCTGCACAGGAAGTTTATTATCTCACATGGCAAGAATTCTGAAAACAGAAACTGTGTTCAGTTGCAAGAGACATAAGCCAGAAACATCAGTGATGTAAACAAGGTAATTTATTTCTGTCTCACATAACAGAACTCTGAAGCATGTAGTCCAAGGCTGGGGAAGGGGTTCCTTGATGTCTTGAGGAACCAGGCTCCTACTGACTTACTGCTCTGTCGTCCTTAGAATGTGGCTCTAATCCTCAAGATCACAAAATGACTGCAGGAGCCTCAGCCATCACACCACATTCCAGGAAAAAAAGCAAGAGGAAGAGAAATAATTGGGGTTAACCACTTGGACAGGTTAACCCATATTTCCCAGAATCCTCCCCTTCTCCATGTGCTTCTGGTTAGGGTGGGCCATGAGAAATGTTCTAGTGGGAGAATTGCGGGGTGGAGATTAGAGCAAGAGTGGTTTTGTGGCTCACACTGGTTGTCACTGATCTGCCCACTCACCACTAGATGAATCAGATCCTTTAAAAGAGTATTTTCAGGATTCCCACCCAAAGACTTCTATTAATTCTTACTTCCGATTGGCCACTTCTACCTGCAAAAAGAAACTGGGAAATGTAGTCTTTCAGCTGAGTCTACAACACCCTGAATACTCTCAAGGAAAATGATAGCCTGGAGGAATTTGTGGAGATGGTGAGGAGGTTGAGCTTCTCATTCTCAACAAGTTGAGAGATGGGAGCTCGAGCAATTTTAATTCAAATACAAAAAGAGAGGGGGACTTTGCTAGCCATCCGGTGATTAGGACTTCACCTTCCGGTTTGGGAGGTTCAGGTTTGATCCCGTCAGGGAGCTAGGATCCTGCATGCCTCACAGCCCAACAAAACCAACCCACAAACAAAAACCAGAACAGAAACAACAGGAGCAACGTTGTAACAAATTCAATAAAGACTTTAAAAATGGTCCACAGCAAACAAAACAAAGCAACCAGAGAGGCGGTAATTCTTAAGACTGGCGTCTGCTAAAACCTCTGGGAGACAGCAGCACTGGGTCTCAGACTCGGAAAAGACACCCAGAAACCTCTCCACCAGTGCCCCAGGGCTCCCCGAAAGGCTGTTATCTGCTGCCTGCACCCCTTCTGGCCCAACACCTCTGCTGTGTAGTATCTGAGCTGAAACCTCACCCTCTACTCTGACATCAGGGGTGAGGCTTCCTGCCAAGAGCTAATGCAGTCGTTCTTGTCACACAGCCAGGGTCCTGAGTACAATACTGATGAGCTTCGGGTTCTGGGAGCAGTAAGGCCAAGTCACAGTAACTGGAAGAGATCTACTCTGCTCATGTGAGATTAGACTGTGCTTTTCTTGGGCACCAGGAGCATCCTCCAGATGCTTGCTTCAGGCAGGGGTGCTGCCTCTGAAGAGGCTGGTGAACGAGTGAACTCTGGCTTCAGCTGGTGGAAGATTAAGCACGATTTCAAAAGCTCTCTGAGTGGCTTTGTGACGTATCCACTTGGCAAGGTTAACGTACATAATCCAGAGTCCTCCCCTTCCCCATGTGCTTCTGGTGAGGGTGGGCCACGAGAGACGTCCTGGGAGGGCTGCTGGGTGGAGATGAGGGCAACAGCTGTTTTGTAGCTCAAACTGCTTGTCCCTGACCTGCCCATTCATCTCGTTGATGTCAGGCAGCAGAAGGGCCTGTGAGTGCTCCTGTTCCCCCCAGATCCAACTCCTGGGCCTGGTGTCTGTTTAGCCCTGTGATCCGGGGCCCTGGCTCTGCCGCCCATGCGCACCACCCAGGTCAGAGGTGACAAGAATGATGCGATTAATCTCCTACCCTATTGGTGGAAATGTAAATTGGTGTAACCACTATGAAGAACAGTATCGAGTTTCCTCAAAAAACTAAAAATAGAGCTGCCATATGATCTAGCAATCCCACTCATGGGCGTATATCTGGATAAAACTGTTATTCAAAAAGATGCATGCACCCCTATGTTCATAGCAGCACTATTTCCTATAGCCAGGATATGGAAACAACCTACATGCCCATCGGCAAAAGAATGGATAAAGAGGATGTGTGTGTGTGTGTGTATATGTATGTGTATGTACATATATATAAATGGAATGCTACTCAGCCATAGACAAAGCATGAAATAGTGTCATTTGCAGCAACCTGGATGGACTAGAGATTATCACACTGACTGAAGTGAGTCAGAAAGACAATGACACCATAAGATATCACTTCTACGTGAAATCTGAAATAGGACACAAATGAATTCATCTACAAAACAGAAACAGACTCACAGACGTAGAGAACAGATTCATGGTTGCCAAAGGGGAGGGAGGTGGGATAAGGAAAGACCGAGAGTTTGCGATTAACAGGCGCAGGTGTTTAGACAGGATAAACAGGTGTTTAGGCTGGATAAACAATAAAGTCCTACTGTGTAGCACAGGAAACTATATTCAATAACCTGTGATAAACTATAATGGAAAAGAATATGAAAAAGAATATATATGTATGTGTAAATATATATATATTTTTACTGAGCCACTTTGTTGTATAGCAGAAATTAACACAACTTTGTATATCAACTATACTTTGATAAATTAAAAAAAAATAAAGAATGATGGGGTTCCATCCACCCTTGTGGATTTCAGATTGTTCTCGCTCTCCCTGACTTTATATCTATCTGCCCATCCTACACCAAGAATTTCAAGTTCCAGCACCAAACACAGCAGCCTTGCAGAGACAGCTTGCTCAGTTCCCACAAGGGGGAAAGGTGAAATCCCTATAACAAATTGTGTGTGTGTGAGTGTGTGTGTGTGTGTGTGAGAGAGTGTGTGTGTGCGCGTGCGTGTGTATGTATCAGTGGTTTTGCTTTGCTGATATAGAATTGGATCTACAAGTGGTTCCAGAAGAACAGACCCTTAAGGATGAGTTTTGGGTTTTTCCGAAATTGGATCTCTGATTTAATCAGATTGAAGTTGTTAATGACCCTGATTCCAGCGGTAAATGCGCCACTGAAGTCCGTGGCATAAAGTGGCAGAGCAGTTACTCAGATCAATACTTGCAGTTTCCTGCATCAGTTTCTATAGGAAACAAGGTTCTGGGTGACTCCACATTTGCTTCCACAGAACATTTCAGTAAAATGAAGGAGCGTGCTGGATTGGTTGATTGCTTCTAACTGTGCTGGAAAACATGGGGGAAAAGAAATGATGAGCTCAGAGCTTTAAATTCCTAGTCAAGACCTGTATAAGGGACTTTGAAGCTTCCACAGTTTGCATCAAAAGAAACTTATTTCTCATTGTCACAGGACGAAGAGTTCTGAAGACCAAGTTTAAAGTCTGATACTGTGGGTGACAGAGTTATAACACAAATTGAACTTCCAACCTCATGGGGTCTTTTTTGCTAAAGTTAGGACATGGCTCAGGAAAGACTGAAAAGTGAAAGTGCTAGGCACTCAGTTGTGTCTGATTCTTCGCGACCCTTTGGACTGTAGCCTGCAGGCTCCTCTGTCCATGGAATTCTCCAGGCAAGAATACTGGAGTGCATTGCCATTCCCTCCAGGGGACCTTCCCAACCCAGGGATCAAACCCGGGTCTCCCACACTGCAGGCAGATTCTTTACCACTGAGCCGCCTGGGAAGCACTAGGATCCTGAAAATTGGGATGAGGATGTATGAGAAGATTCTAATAAGGCTGGGTACCTCCAACCGCTTAATGCTGCCATCTTCTTTGCCCAAAGCAGCAGCTTACACCTTACCATACTGGTCTCCTCAAGGCAATTTCACGGTAAGATGCTGATAGTCCTACTCAGAACCTACTCCCTTTTCTTGCTCCCAACACCTATAACTAGGCTCGAGTTGCAACAGAACCCAAAGGATGAGATCAAACTATGACCCATGAGGAGGTGTGATAAAATACCAAAACAATCTCCAATTTCTGTTTGCCAATCTATATCAAGAGAAAACTGGAACATACGTATGGAAATGGGTCTTAAGAGAGGTGCGTCAAGGTGGAAGGATTACAAAGTGGCTTAGGCCAAATGTATTGACACTGGTCCACTAGGCAGAGACTCTGCATTCAGAGGTTGAGGTTGAGGAGCTGGGAGTTGCTCTGACAGTTGGCTTGGTTGTTTGACTGGTGTATGTTCCCAAAGATGGCCTATCCTGGGTGGAAATGTCAGAAGTTCCTTGGTACCCTGCAGAGCATGAGTTGGCAAATTTCTTCTGTCAAAGGCCAGATAGTACATGCTTTAGGTTTCACAGGCCAGTGTCAGTTGTGGCTATTCAAATTCTCCTGTCATAGCCGGAAAGCAGCCAAAGATGGCCTGTAAATGGATAAGAATGGCTGTGTTCCAATATGATTTATGAACACTGCAACTTGCGGTTGATATCATTTTTTGAAATGGCACAAAATATTATTTGTTTGAGTTTAATTTCAATTAAAAATGTAATAACCCCTTTTAGCCTGCAAGTCATACAAAGACTGTGGGCTAGAGTTGGCCCCTGGACGGCAGTTTGCTGACCCCTGCTGTGGGGGATGATACCGCAAGGCTTAGGACCTGGAGGACATTATGCTAATAAAAGAAGCCAGACACAAGAGGCAATACTGCATGATATGGCTTCTAAGTGGGATCTAAAAACGTCAAGCAGAGAGTGGGGTGGTGGCTGCCAGGAACTGAGGAGTGAGAGAAACGGGGAGATGTTGGTCAAAGGGCATAAAATTTTAGTTATAAAAGAGGGATAAATTCTGGAAATCTAGTATAGTGTGGTGATTACAGTTAATGATATTGTGTTTATTAGCGTAACACTGAAATTTGCTAGCAGAATATATCTTTCGTGTTCTCATCCACAGAGGAGAAAAAGGGTGACTATATGAGGTGATGCTGGGCAAGGAGGAGACAACAGAGAATGAGATGGATGGACGGCATCACCGACTCAAAGGACGTGAATCTGAGCACACTCCGGGAGTTGGTGATAGACAGGGAAGCCTGGCATGCTGCAGTCCATAGGATTGCAAAGAGTCGGACATGACTGAGTGACTGAACTGAAGTGACTGATATAAGATGATGGAAATGCTAATTAGCTTGATTTTGTTAATTGTTTCACATTTTGTATACGTATCTATCAAAGCATTGTACACTTTAATTGTAGACTGTTTTTATTTGTTAGTTATACCTCAATAAGGCCTTCCCTGGTGGCTCAGCTGGTAAAGCATCTGCCTGCAACGCGGGAGACCCTGGTTTGATCCCTGGGTGGGGAAGAGTCCCTGGAGAAGGAAATGGCAACCCATTCCAGTACTCTTGCCTGGAAAATCCCATGGACAGAGGAGCCTGNTTCTAATAAGGCTGGGTACCTCCAACCGCTTAATGCTGCCATCTTCTTTGCCCAAAGCAGCAGCTTACACCTTACCATACTGGTCTCCTCAAGGCAATTTCACGGTAAGATGCTGATAGTCCTACTCAGAACCTACTCCCTTTTCTTGCTCCCAACACCTATAACTAGGCTCGAGTTGCAACAGAACCCAAAGGATGAGATCAAACTATGACCCATGAGGAGGTGTGATAAAATACCAAAACAATCTCCAATTTCTGTTTGCCAATCTATATCAAGAGAAAACTGGAACATACGTATGGAAATGGGTCTTAAGAGAGGTGCGTCAAGGTGGAAGGATTACAAAGTGGCTTAGGCCAAATGTATTGACACTGGTCCACTAGGCAGAGACTCTGCATTCAGAGGTTGAGGTTGAGGAGCTGGGAGTTGCTCTGACAGTTGGCTTGGTTGTTTGACTGGTGTATGTTCCCAAAGATGGCCTATCCTGGGTGGAAATGTCAGAAGTTCCTTGGTACCCTGCAGAGCATGAGTTGGCAAATTTCTTCTGTCAAAGGCCAGATAGTACATGCTTTAGGTTTCACAGGCCAGTGTCAGTTGTGGCTATTCAAATTCTCCTGTCATAGCCGGAAAGCAGCCAAAGATGGCCTGTAAATGGATAAGAATGGCTGTGTTCCAATATGATTTATGAACACTGCAACTTGCGGTTGATATCATTTTTTGAAATGGCACAAAATATTATTTGTTTGAGTTTAATTTCAATTAAAAATGTAATAACCCCTTTTAGCCTGCAAGTCATACAAAGACTGTGGGCTAGAGTTGGCCCCTGGACGGCAGTTTGCTGACCCCTGCTGTGGGGGATGATACCGCAAGGCTTAGGACCTGGAGGACATTATGCTAATAAAAGAAGCCAGACACAAGAGGCAATACTGCATGATATGGCTTCTAAGTGGGATCTAAAAACGTCAAGCAGAGAGTGGGGTGGTGGCTGCCAGGAACTGAGGAGTGAGAGAAACGGGGAGATGTTGGTCAAAGGGCATAAAATTTTAGTTATAAAAGAGGGATAAATTCTGGAAATCTAGTATAGTGTGGTGATTACAGTTAATGATATTGTGTTTATTAGCGTAACACTGAAATTTGCTAGCAGAATATATCTTTCGTGTTCTCATCCACAGAGGAGAAAAAGGGTGACTATATGAGGTGATGCTGGGCAAGGAGGAGACAACAGAGAATGAGATGGATGGACGGCATCACCGACTCAAAGGACGTGAATCTGAGCACACTCCGGGAGTTGGTGATAGACAGGGAAGCCTGGCATGCTGCAGTCCATAGGATTGCAAAGAGTCGGACATGACTGAGTGACTGAACTGAAGTGACTGATATAAGATGATGGAAATGCTAATTAGCTTGATTTTGTTAATTGTTTCACATTTTGTATACGTATCTATCAAAGCATTGTACACTTTAATTGTAGACTGTTTTTATTTGTTAGTTATACCTCAATAAGGCCTTCCCTGGTGGCTCAGCTGGTAAAGCATCTGCCTGCAACGCGGGAGACCCTGGTTTGATCCCTGGGTGGGGAAGAGTCCCTGGAGAAGGAAATGGCAACCCATTCCAGTACTCTTGCCTGGAAAATCCCATGGACAGAGGAGCCTGGTAGGCTACAGTCCCTGGGGTCACAAAGAGTCAGCCACAACTGAGCGGCTTCACTTTCACTTTCATACCTCAATAAAAGGGCTTCCCAGGTGGCAGTAGTGGTAAAGAATCTGCCTTCCAACGCCCGAGATGCAAGAGATGTAAGGTGAGTGTCACCCCTGGATCACAAATATCCCTTGAAGTAGGAAGTGGCAACCACTTGAGTATTCTTACCTGGAAAATTCCATGGACAGAGGAGCCTAGTGGTCTACATAGGTCCATAGAATCAGAAATCGTCTGACACGATTGAAGTACTTAGCACGCAGGCACTCACCTCAATAAAACTGGGAGGAAAACCACACAGGCTTAGGCAGATTGAAATGGTAAGTGGCTTTGTCATTTAAGACTTGTGTACCCACACGCATCTGGAGGGTCAAGGGGATGCAAGTTTCACCATAGCTGTCAGAAATAAATTCATGATGGAGACTCTGAACATCCTTGAGGAGCTCTGGGGTGGTGCTTCTTTGTAGGTCAGAAAGAAATTCTAGTGGAAATAGCTATGATTAAGTGGGATCTCTCAAAGCAATAGACATACTAGAACCCAGAGGTGGCATGGATCCTGGTGGCAATTATATGCCAAAGATAAGATGGGCATGGTTACCATAGTGACTAGTGAAGCCAAAACAGTAAAAAGCACAGTGTGACTGGAAGAGATCTTCAGCATTCACTAGTCTATCACAGCAGTACCTGTAGACATGAAATAAGTGGGGAACCTACTAAAGGAAGTCTTGCTTGACCTGACTAAGTGGAGGAGTTCTGGGTTTGGCGAACAGAAGCCTAAATTGAATGGTCAAAACAGAGTCACAAACCCTTTATCATCCCCCACACTTGATCCCTTGATCAAAGGAGAGGCCACTCCTTGAAGAAGGGCCCTGTTACGCTGCCAAAAACGGATGCTGTTAGCCTTCCTTCCAGACTTCTCCAAAGAGACCTGTGTCTATTCACCAGGAGCTTGCGCAATAGTGTTAATCATTTAGTCACGTCCAACTCCTTGCGACCCCATGGACTGTAGCCCGCCAGGTTCCTCTGTCCATGGGATTCTCTAGGCAAGAATACTGGAGTGGGTAGCCTTTCCTTNTTCCAGACTTCTCCAAAGAGACCTGTGTCTATTCACCAGGAGCTTGCGCAATAGTGTTAATCATTTAGTCACGTCCAACTCCTTGCGACCCCATGGACTGTAGCCCGCCAGGTTCCTCTGTCCATGGGATTCTCTAGGCAAGAATACTGGAGTGGGTAGCCTTTCCTTTCTCCAGGGGTCTTCCCAACCCAAGGACTGAACGCAGGTCTCCTGCATTGCAGGCAGATTCTTTACTATCTGAGCTACCAGGGGAGCCGTGTGCAGAAGGAAATAATCAAACTTTCTAAGGATTACTGGACACAGTAATTACTGACTCTAATTCCTAGGATCCCAAAGCATTGCTGTGGTGGGATGATTAGCGGAATCTGGGGGCACAGACTTCTCACAGAAGGCCTAACTGGTTCCTGAATCCACCTTCTAGATATTTCTTCAATGCTGAAATGCATCATTGAAATAGACATCTGGAACAACTAGAAGAATCCCAACACTGATTCCCTGACCCATGGAGGAGGGATTTTATCATAGGAAAAGCCAGGTAGGAGCCACTGGAACTCTCTGTACCTGTGAAAACACTAAACCAAAGATAATACCACATTGTTGGAGGGATCGCAGAGAATGGCACCACCATTAAAGACCTCAAGGCTGCAAGTGTAGCGACTCCTGTTACATCCCCATTCGACTTGCCTGTTTGGCCAGTGAAGAAGGTAAATGGGTCATTAGAGAATGGCAGTGAATTATTAGACTTAACCAATTGCAGCTTCTGGTGCAGAGGGAGTTTTGTTGCTAGAGCCATCCAGGAACTAAAGAGCCTCTTGATAAGGGTGAAGGAGAGTGAAAGAGCAGGCTTAAGACTAAATATTAAGAAAACTAAGATCATGGCATCCAGCCCCATTACTACACGGCAAATAAAAGGGGAAAAGGTGGAAATAGTGACAGATTTCCTCCTCTTGGACTCCAAAATCGCTGCGGACCATGACTGCAGCCATGAAATCAGGAGGTGATTGCCTCTTGGCAGGAAAGTGACGGCAAACCTAGTCAGAATGTTGAAAATCAGAGACATTATCCTGCTGGCAAATGTCCGTATAGCCAAGGCTATGGTCTTCCCAGTGGTCACGTGTGGTTCTGAGAGCTGGACCATAAAGAAGGCAGAATGCCAAAGATTTAATGCCTTCGAACTACGGTGCTGAAGAAGACTCCTGAAAGCCCGCTGGACAGCAAGGAGATCAAACCAGTCAATCTTAAGGGAGAGCAACCCTGAATATTTGCTGGGAGGGCTGATGCTGAAGTTGAAGCTCCAGTATTTTGGTCCTCTGATGCGAATAGACGACTCATTGGAAAAGTCTCTGATGCTGGGAGAGATCAAGGGCAGAAGAAGAGGGCATCAGAAGATGAGATGGCTGGACGGTATCACTGAGGCAATAGACATGAACTTGGCACACTCCGGGAGATGGCGAGGGAGAGGGAGGCCTGGTGGGCTGCAGTCCATGGGGTCTCAAAGAGTCGGACGTGACTGGGCAACTGCACAACAGCAAGAACCAGTTGCAGCTGCTGTTCTGGAAGGGAGTTTTGTTGCTGGAACCATCAGCACGTCTCCTGGGATCCAGTATGCAGTTATTGATCTGGAAAATTCTTTCTAATTTACACCTGTTAGTAAAGGAAGTAAAGGAAGAAGAAGCTTGTTTTTGGTTGGCAAAGGCAGCAATCCACCTTCACTGTCCCCCCACAAGGATGCTCCAGTTACGTATTATAATATGCTTTGGACTGACTTTCTCTTCCTTTTCCACAAGATTTCATGCTGACCTGTTACATTGATGATATTATGATGATTGGGTCTGACGAACAAGAAGTAACAACCCCTTTAGACACTTTTGAAAGACATTCACATGCTAGAGGTGGGAAACCAATCCCACCCACAAAAATTCAGGGGTCTGTCACTTGAGTGAAAGTTCTTAGGATCCAGTGATTTGAGGCATGTTGGAGCAGAAGGAAGAGTTGCTGCTCCTGCCCCCTCCTCCCACTCAGAAAGAGGCAAAGACCCCGGGAGCCCCTTCGGATTTTGGAGTCGACAGATATCTCACTTGTTGTGTGATTCATTTACTGAGCGACCTGAAAAGCTGCCGGTTTTGAGTGGGATCCCGAACAAGAGAGGGTATCCCTGGTGGCTCAGTGGTAAATAATCCACTCCAGTGCAGGAGCCACAGGAGATGCGGGCTCAATCCCTGAGTCAGGAAGGTCCCCTATAGAAGGCAATGGCAACCCACTCCAGTACTCTCACCTGGAAAATCCCATGGACAGAGGAGGCTTGCAGGCTACAGTCCATAAAGTTGCAAAGAGTTGGACACAACTGAGCGACTGAGCATGCATGCATGCAGAACAGGAGAAAGCTCAGCCACAGATTCAGGCTGATATGATGGTGTTTGATGTGTTGGTGGAAGATAGGGATGCTGACGGAGACTTTGGCAGCCTCCACCTGCAGAATCACAGCATAGACCTTGAAGATTTGGAAGGAAGTCCTGTCATTCACTGAAAATAATCACTCTACTTAAAAAAAAATTATTTATTTTTGGTTGCACTGGGTCTGCATTGCTGCACACAGGCTTTCTCTAGCTGCGTCAAGCAGGGGCCCTCTTCCTTGCTGCACACAGGCTTTCTCTAGCTGTGTCAGGCAGGGGTCCCCTTCCTTGCTGCACACAGGCTTTCTCTAGTTGCATCAAGCAGGGGTCCTCTTCCTTGAGGCACACAGGCTTTTCAAGTGTGGCCTCTCTTGTTGTGGCAGCACTGGCTCTAGGCCCACGGGCTTCAAGAAAGCTTAGCTGCCCCGAGGCATGCGCGATCTTCCTGGACCAGAAATGGAACCCGTGTCCCCTGGAGAAGGAAATGCCCACCTGGTCCATGATCCTTGCCTGGAGAGATCCATGGACAGAGGAACCAGGTGGGCTACAACCCCTGGGGTCGCACAGTGTCTGACACAGCTGAGCGACTAACACCGACAATCCCCCTGCATCGGCAGGTGGATTGCTAGCCACTGAACCCCCAGGGAAGTCCTAATCACTCCACTTTTGAGAAAGAGTTTTACACTTTCTACTGGGCTTTAGCAGAGACTGAATGCTTGATCACAGGTGCCAAGATGCCCTGTAATCTGAGCTATTCGTCATTATCTGTATGTTGTCTGATCCAACAAGCCATAACGCTGGGTGTGCAGAGCAACACTCCGTGGAAGTGGTTTATACAAGGCTGGGCTCTAGCAGGTCCTGGAGGCACAAGTAATTTGCATGAGGAAGTTGCTCAGATGTCTGATTCATTGTCTTCTGTTTTCCAAAAGACATTGATGGCTCATGGGGCGTTCCCTGTGATCAGCTGACTGAGGAAGAAAAAACTCAGACCTGGTTTACATACAGTGCTGCTGCTGGGCACGCAGGGACCACCCCAAAGTGGGCAGCTCTATAGCCCCATTCTGGGACAGCCCTGAAGGACAGGGTTAAAGGGAAATTTTCCCAGAGGACAGAAATTTGAGCATTGCATCTGGTGGTCCATTTGACTGGAAGGAGAGATGTCCAGAAGTATGGATCTATATCAGTTCATGGGAGGCCAATATGGCAGCAACGGAGGTTGTACCCAGGCTCAGCAGCAGGAACTTCCACTCACCAAGGCAGGTCTGGCCGCTGCCACTGACAAGTGCTCCACCTGCCAGCAGCAGAGACCAACAACGAACCCTTATATGGCACCATTCATTCCCTGGTGCTCAGAGGGTAAAGACTCTATCTGCCTGCAGTGCAGGAGACCGAGGTTCAATACCTGAGTTGGGAAGATCCCCTGGAGAAGGGCACACCCGCTCCAGTATTCTTGCCTGGAGAATTCCATGGACAGACGAGCCTGGCAGGCTACAGTCCATAGGGTCGCAAAAGTCAGATACCACTGAGCAACTAACACTTTCACTTCACTTTCATTCCTCAAGAGGATAAACCAGGTGGAGGTGGTTGATTTCACTGAACTCGAGGTTCAATACCTGAGTTGGGAAGATCCCCTGGAGAAGGGCACACCCGCTCCAGTATTCTTGCCTGGAGAATTCCATGGACAGACGAGCCTGGCAGGCTACAGTCCATAGGGTCGCAAAAGTCAGATACCACTGAGCAACTAACACTTTCACTTCACTTTCATTCCTCAAGAGGATAAACCAGGTGGAGGTGGTTGATTTCACTGAACTGCTTCCTTCAAGGAAAGAGTAACATTTTGTTCTTTTTTTGTAACAGCTTTATTGTGATATAAGTCACATGTCAGACAATTCACATCTTTAAAGTGTACAAATCAATAATGTTTAGTACCACACTACTATATATAAAATAGATAATCAACAAGGACCTATTAGATAACACAGGGAAACATACTCAGTATTTTGCAATAATCTATCATCAGGGAGAATAATCTGAAAATATGTATCTATATATATATACACCTATAGATATATCTGAATCATTGTGCTATACATCTGAAACTAACACATGGTAAATCAAATATACGTCAATAAAATGAAAACAACAAAAATAGTAATTTTTAGTATTTTCACAGATATGTACAACCACCACCACCATCAATTTTAGACGTTTTCTTCACCCCAGAAAGAAACCTCGGGAGGATTTTTGGAAGATGGTGGAGTACAAAACAGCAGCAATCTGTCTGTCTCCCATCTGGACAACATTGTACTGGCAGGCTCTGTCTGACACAGCTATTTTGGAACTCCGGAGTCTATTGAAGGCTCATCCAGGGGAAAGCTTGGATGGTAAACTGTAGTTAATTTTAGCTAAAAGCGTGACTCTCTTATTCCTCTATTTGTAGATTAAATATGGTTTAAAGAGATGCGTAAGTGCAAGTTGACATAGACTGTGGCAGCTTTGTAATGATTTGACTCACTTAGATTAGAACTACACTTCCCAGAATTCCTTTTTCAGCCACAGGAGAGATTCTTATGGGAAATTTAAGGACGAGCTGGGGAGAGGGAAAGTAGCCTCCATTCAGCAGCTCCTAATGCTATCTCTTTTCTGCTGGCTCACTTCGTTAGTCCTGCCACTGCTCCACCTTCCTCTGAATCCTCCTTCCTTCTGGGCCAGGTGTGTGTTTTTGTGTTTTTCTTTGTTTGCTTTAAAAATATTTATTTACTTATTTGGCTGCATCAAGTCTTAGCTGTGGCACATGGCTTCTCTCTAGCTGTGGTGAGGACTCTAGAGTGAGAGGGCTTCCATAGTTGCAGCTTAGTCACCGCACGCATGCGGGATCTTAGTTCCCCGGACAGGGTCTCTTGCATTGGAAGGTGAACTCTTAATCACAGGACCACCAGGGAAATCCCTCCAGGTGTGTGTTTAGCCCCATGGTGAAGGGCCTGGGGCTGCAGTCCATGGGGTCACAAAGAGACGGACAGGATGGAGCCCACCGGCACAAAGGGCCCTGACTCCAGCAGGTCACCCACAACACCAAGGTCATCAGAGGAGACAAGAACGGGCAAGGGGTTCAGCCCCTCCTCATGGAGTCCAGCCTGGGCTCTGTGTTCCAGCTTATTCTTGCTCTCACCAACTTGACATCTATTTTTCCTTCCTGACTACCTGCCCTGTGGACTTCAGGTTTGAGCGTCATTCAAAGACAACACCCTGACGGAGACTGCTTCATCTCCCCCAGATTGCATAAGATCAAATCCAGATACAAGTGCCTTCATAGATACTCACCTATCACC
The DNA here is from genome assembly GCA_006410675.1 of Oreotragus oreotragus. Lineage (NCBI taxonomy): Eukaryota > Metazoa > Chordata > Mammalia > Artiodactyla > Bovidae > Oreotragus > Oreotragus oreotragus. Next base: position 535,844 of record SJYX01011710.1, read on the forward strand.
TGCTTCTCTGGTGAGTCCAAATTCTGAAACGTGGGCCTCACCCACTGGAAGTAGGAGAATTGTCAGAGGACAGCTTCTAGTAGTATTTGACTGAAGCCGCAATCCAGAAAATAAATAGGAGGATAGAATTTCACAGGGAAGAGAGGAGGAATACCAGATTCAAAGTCTGAAAAAGGGATTGTAGGAGGAAGACTGAGAAAAGAATGAGCAAGAAAGAGTCTTTCTCTCCTGACACCTTCCTTCCCAAGAGCAAAGCTTGGGTGGCTCACTTCCCTTATGTGGTTCAAGGAGGCAAGAAAGGCGGATAAATTCATGCCCTTGAGTCCTCCATGCGTGCTAAGTTGCTTCAGTTGTATCCGACTCTTTGTGACCCCATGGACTGTAGCCTGCCAGGCCCCTCTGTCCATGGGATTCTCTAGACAAGAATACTGCAGTGGGTTGCCATTTCCTACTCCAGGGGATCTTCCTGACCCAGAGATTGAATCCGCACATCTTAAGCCTCCTGCACTGGTGATTTAGTCGTTAAGTCACACCTGGCTCTTGTGACCCCAGGCTACAGTCCATGGGATTCTCCAGGCAAGGATACTAGAGTGGGTTGCCGTTTCCTTCTCCAGGGGATCTTCCCGACCTAGGAATCGAACCCGGGGCCTCCTGCATTGCAAGCAGATTCTTTACCAACTGAGCTATGAGGGAAGCCCCTGCATCCACAATAGGGTTTTTTAACACTAGTGCCGCCTGGGAAGCCCTGAGTCCTCCCAGCAGATATCTATTCAGCTGTAGCGGATAACTTTTGTATTCCCCCTGCCCAACAACCATTCTCTCCTCTTTGGGTAACAGCACCCATATTTTCCTTCGGGGAATCCTTACCCACATGTTCAGCTCCTACGGTTTTGTGTATGACCCTCTTTCCCATCTCCAGGAATGGGTATATGCACTTCGCCCAGCCAGTTGTACCTCCGGCTATTGTCATTGTTTCTGAGATGGGTGTGTGTTTATGCTGGACAAATGAGGCAATTCTGGGGCCTTTGCTGTTGTTTTGTCTGGGTTCCTCAGCTGACAGGAGCTGATCCTGAAACTGCCAAGGGCCATTGTTTCTCCCAGCCGGGAGGAATCAGCCTGAAAAGGAGGTCAACACAGAGTCACACTGAGCAGGGAAAAGGAATAAAGACACACTTCTAGTGTGGTCCGCCGAGCACCTGGATCCAACTACATCTGAAGTCAAACACATCTGGGCTTTTTAGTGTACAAGTAAGTTCCATCTCCTTTGTTGTTATTTTGCGTAAGTCTATTTGATATAGGGTTCTGATGCTGGCAACAGGGTAAAAACTAATAAATTAATCTCTCAACAAAAGAACTTGTTTAAACCTGCTTTATATCTAAGATGTATCATTTGAGGGGAAAGTAGGAGAAGGCAATGGCACCCTACTCCAGTACTCTTGCCTAGAAAATCCCATGGGCGGAGGAGCCTGGTGGATTACAGTCCATGGGGTCAGTAAGAGTCGGACAGGACTGAGCGACTTCACTTTCATTTTTCACTTTCATGCATTGGAGAAGGAAATGGCAACCCACTCCAGTGTTCTTGCCTGGAGAATCCCAGGGACGAGGGAGCCTGGTGGGCTACCAGCTATGGGGTCATACAGAGTCGAACACGACTGAAGCAACTTAGCAGCAACAGCAGCAGCAGAGAGGCTGGAGATTCCACTAACGGTGGCAGCTGACTTTATTGAGCACTTATTATGTGCCAGATAATATACTACATGTATTATCTCTTATAACCCTCAGAACAACCCTATGAGCTGGGTACCAAGATGGCCCCCATGTTTTACTAATAGATGTGGTGTGGAGAGCTTAGGCAATCACCTCAAGCTTACACACTAAGTAAGAAGCATCAGTTGGAAAGGAATGCCCATGACATCTTGACAACAGTGACTGAGAGGACTGCTCACATGTGGCAAAAGTCACATGCCCTGATTCCCCTGGTACAGGTTAGCCAAGAGCAATGCCTTATGAGGCAGAATGGAAGAAGTCCTGCCTCTGGCTGGTCGAGGAAGACCGTCTTAATTTTGGTCGAAAGCAGCGTCCTTATATTGCCATCTGACAGTCCTCATTCTGCCCTCTATGGTCACGGCAAGCTGGTTCCATGTCTACCACACCACGTGCTCTACCACACCAGCTGCTCCCTGAAAATGCTTTTCCTTGCATTCTTTGTCTAGTTAAATCCCACCATCCTTCAAGTCTCTGATCAAATTTCATGTCTCCAGGAAAGACTTTTTGGAGCCCCCGTGTGTATGCTCTCATGAATTCCTAAACTTTTCCTTTCATAGCATTTATCATGTTTATTTTTGTCCTTATTTCTGTAAACCACACTTCTCACAGCTACCTTCTGTAGAACATAAGCTCTGTCTGTGTGGGGACCAGGTCTTGGTCACTGCTGACCCCCAGTGTGCTCATGAATGTTTAACAATGGGATCTGGGGCAAAATTGAGGGGTGTGAGTACTGACTGATGGCATTTGCTGATTTCCACAGTGTAAAATCTCCCACCATGGGCAATTTCAAGCCACCAATGTGATTTCAACCAAAATTCCCGAAAAATTCACCAATCAATTCTTGCCAGCTGCTAGGAGAGAGCTCCAGCACACCACTGTAGCCAACATCCCGGCTCCCAGCACAGATTTGTTGAATGAGTGAAAGAATTAATGAAATTAGTCCCACAGAATTAGCTTTCCCTCTCTGTGCCTATCCATGGCACACTCTCCATCTGTCTGATCCTTTTTTTTTTTTTTTTTAAAAAAAGCAAACTAGGATGTTTTCATTAAGCACAATGTATTCAGTATAAAATAAACTTGTATACAGAATAAAAACAGACCCACAAACATAGAAAACAAACTTACAGCTACCAAAGGGGGAAAGTGAGGACAGATAAGTGAGGACTTTGGGGTTAACATATATACACTACTATATATAAAGGAACCAGAGATCAAACTGTCAACATCCATTGGATCATGGAAAAAGCAAGAGAGTTCCAGAAAAACATCTACTTCTGCTTTATTGACTACGCCAAAGCCTTTGACTGTGACAACGAACTGTGGAAAATTCTTAAAGAGATGGAAGTACCAGACAACCTGACCAGCCTTCTGAGAAATCTGTATGCAGCTCAGGAAGCAACAGTTAGAACTGGTCATGGAACAACAGACTGGTTCCAAATAGGGAAAGGAGTACGTCAAGGCTGCATATTGTCACCCTGCTTATTTAACTTATATGCAGAGTACATCATGTGAAATGGTGGGCTGGGTGAAGCACAAGCTGGGATCAAGATTGCCAGGAGAAATATCAATCATCTCAGATATACAGATGACACCACCCTTATGGCAGAAAGCAAAGAAGAACTAAAAAGCCTCTTGATGAAAGTGAAAGAGGAGAGTTAGGAAGTTGGCTTAAAACTCAACATTCAGAAAACTAAGATCATGACCTCCGGTCCAATCACTTCATGGCAAATAGATGGAAACAGAGAGAGACTATTTTTGGGGGCTCCAAACTCACTGCAGATGGTGACTGCAGCCATGAAATTAAAAGACACTTACTCCTTGGAAGAAAAGTTATGACCAACCTAGACAGCATATTAATAAGCAGAGACATTACTTTGCCAACAAAAATCCTTCTAGTTAAAGTTAACGGTTTTTTCAGTAGTCATGTATGGATGTGAGAATTGGACTATAAGGAAAGCTGAGTGCTGAAGAATTGATGTTTCTGAACTGTGGTGTTAGAGAAGACTCTTGAGACATCCTTGGACTGCAAGGAAATCAGTCCTGAATATTCACTGGAAGGACTGATGCTGAAGCTGAAACTCCAATACTTTGACCACCTGATGCGAAGAACTGACTCGCTAGAAAAGAACCTGATGCTGAGAAAGATGGATGGCAGGAGGAAAAGGAGACAACAGAGGATGAGCTGGTTGGATGGCATCACTGACTCAATGGACATGAGTTTGAGTAAACTCTGGGAGTTGGTGATGGACAGGGAAGCCACGCATGCTGCAGTCCATGGGGTCAGAAAGAGATGGACAGGACCTAGCGACTGAACTGAACTGAAATATAAAATAGATAACCAACAAGGACCTACTCTAGCACGGGGAACTATACCCGATGTTTCCTTATAAGGGAACAGAATCTGAAAAAATTAGATATTTATGTGTGTATAACTGAATCACTTTGCTGTATACCTGAAACTAACACAACATTGTAAATCAAGTATGTTTCAATTAAAAAATTAAAATACAAAAAAATGTATTTGGTATAAAAGAATACTGTTTGGGTCCAACCCCTCCAATTTTGCCTGGTGTTAAGCTATCCTTTCTTGCATGTAATTAAAGCTTTGCAAACTGTGGATAGTGACTCATTAGTGGCTCACAGGATCCATTTAGAAGGTCATAAGAAACATTAAAAAAAAAAAGAAACCAAGTAGAAGGGAAGAGAAATTTCAAAGTATGTGTTTGTCAGGAAGTGTTATTTTGGGAGACTTTTGCTGTGAGCCTGTGTTCATTCTGAGTTGCGATGTAAAGTGACTTTCTTAGAGTCAAGAAAGTTTGGAAATCACTGTGGTTGATAGCAATTTTAGGTTCACAGCAAAACTGAACAGAAAGTAGAGCAAGTTCTCATTTACTCCATCTCCCCACACAGGCACAACTTCCTCATCAGCAGCATCTCCCACCACAGAGGTCCATTTGTTACAATTGATGAACCTACATTGATACATCATAATCACTCAGGTCCATGGTTTACATTACAGTTCAGTCTTTGTGTTGCACATTCTGTGGGTTTGAGCAAACGTATAATGACCTGCACTTCCCAGGTGGTGCTAGTGGTAAAGAACCCGTCTGCCAATGCAGGAGACCTAAGAGACGCGGGTTTGATTCCTGGGCTGGGAAGATCCCCTGGAGGGAGGCATGGCACCCACTCCTGTATTCTTGCCTGGAGAATCCCATGGACAGAGGAGCCTGACAGGCTACAGTTCATAGGGTCGCAAAGAATCAGACATAACAAAAGTGACTTAGCACGCACACATCCATTGTTATACTATCATACAGAATATTGGATTGGCCAAAAAATTCATCTGGGTTTTCTTGGCCAATCTAATACCCTAATCTTGGCCAGTCTCGTTCCCTAAAAATCCTCTATATGCTATTCATCCCCACCTTACGCCTCATCACTGGCAATCACTGCTTTTTACTATCTCCATAGTGTGCCTTTTCCAAATGTCATAGTCAGAATCGTACAGTAGGTAGCCTTTCCGATTGGCATCTTTCACTTAGAAGTATGCCTTTAAGTTTCTTCCTTGGCTTTTCATGGTTTGATATCTTTTTACTGCTACATAATATCATTGTTGGAAGGTACCACAGCTTGCTAATCCATTCATCTACTGAAGGACATCTTGGTTGCTTCCAGCTTTTGGCAATTATGAAGAAAGCTGCAATAAACATCCATGTGGCTTCCCCGGTGACTCCGTGGGTAAAGAATCTGCCTGCAATGCAGAAGATGCAGGTAGATGTAAGTTCAATCCCCAGGTCGGGAAGATCCCCTGGAGGTGGGCATGGCAACCCACTCCAGTATTCTTGCCTGGAGAATCCCATGGACAGAGTAGCTTGGTGGGCTACAGTCCACAGAGTCACAAAGAGTTGGACATGAATGAAGTGACTTAGCATGCACAGCACGCAAACATCCATGTATAGGATTTTGTGTGGACATAAGTTTTCAACTTTTTGGGGTAAATTCTAAGGGGTACAGTTACTGGATTATATGGTAATGGTATGTTTAATTTTATATTGACAAGCTGTCTTCCAAAATGCATTCCCACCAGCAACAAATGAGTGCTCCTGTGTGCTCAGTCGTGTCCGACTCTTTGTGACCCCCTGGATTGTAGCCCGCCAGGATCCTCTATGAGATTTTCCAGGCAAGAATACTGGAGCGGGTTGCCATTTCCTCCTCCAGGGGATCTTCCTGACCCAGGGATCGAATCCAAGTCTCCTGTGTCTCTTGCATTGCAGGAAAATTCTTTACTGCTGAGTCATCAGGGAAGCCCATTAGGAGCGCCTCACTTGCGCTTAAATTTGCATTTCCCTAGTGACATGTGATTCGGAGCGTCTTTTCACATGTTTATTTGCCATCTGTATGTTTTCTTTGTCTTTCAGGTCTTTTGCCCATTTCAAAATCAGAAAGCAATGTTTTCTCATTCAGTAGTTTTGTTTTCCATGTCCTTGCTGCTAAGTCGCTTCAGTGGTGTCCGACTCTGTGCGACCCCATAGACGGCAGCCCACCAGGCTCCCCCCGTCCCTGGGATTCTCCAGGCAAGAACACTGGAGTGGGTTGCCATTTCCTTCTCCAGTGCATGAAAGTGAAAAGTGAAAGTCAAGTTGCTCAGTCGTATCCGACTCAGCGACCCCATGGACTGCAGCCCACCAGGCTCCGCCGCCCATGGGATTTTCCAGGCAAGAGTACTGGAGTGGGGCGCCATTGCCTTCTCCGTTCCATGTCCTTACTTGCAATTTTTTTTTTTTCAAAAGGAAGAACACTATGTCTGACTTGTCGGACCTCACATTTTTGTTACATTTTTTAACAGTTTGTGGTGTCGGGGAGGAACCCACCAATGTCTTTAAAAAACAAAAAACACCTGGTCTTCCCAAGTTCTTGTCTCCAATCCCCCAGGGACCTAAGGGTTATGACCACCTAGCTCTGAGTGATAGAGAGAGAGAGGTCTTGGAGGCTGGGGAACTTCCTGTCCTCCTCCCCACCCCTACTCCGGATCCCCTTGGCTGTGAGTGAGAATATTTTCAATCCAGTTGCCCTCACCCAGTGGACGACCTGGGCAAACAAGAGAGCTGGGATAGATACTTGATGCCCCTATCCTCCCTACATTCAGGGGACAACCCCTCGTTGATTCTTGAAAGCTGAAGTAAGGGGAGGAGAAAGATTGGAGGTGAAGGTCATTGCTAAAGTCACATATTCCATCAAGAAACTCTTCTCCAGGTTATAGCTGTGTGCGTGTGTGCTGAAACGCTTCAGTCGTGTCTGGCACTTTGCAATCCCACAGACTGTAGCCTGCTAGACTCCTCTGTCCATGGGATTCTCCAGGCAAGAATATGGCACTGGATTGCCTTGTCCTCCTCCAGGAGATCTTCCAGGATCGAACCTGTGTCTCCTCCATCTCCTGAAGTGCAGGCGAATTTTTTACTACTGAGCCACCAGGGAAGATTATAGTTGGTAGAACAAATTACATCCTCCATCACTTTCCTTTTGCTGCCTAGAGCGCAGCACTAACTTGTCTGCATGAACTCATTAACCTGAAGAGCTGTGTGTGTGTGTGTGTGTGTGTGTGTGTGTAGGGGGGTGGGGAGTGGAGGAGCGTGGTGATGCTTCAGTGAGCCCCACATTTACAATGAGAAAACGATCCTAGTGTGAGGTGGTTACTTCAAGAGGGTCATACAGTCAGGAAGCCCCAGTTGTGGCTAGAATCTGCCCGACTCCCTCCCTAAGGCATCATAACAAACCTGAACTGCTAATTATGATAACAATACAGAGGCTCACGTATGGGGGGCCTACTGTGAGCCAGGCTGCATATGCTCTGTGCACTTNGGCTAGAATCTGCCCGACTCCCTCCCTAAAGCATCATAACAAACCTGAACTGCTAATAATGATAACAATACAGAGGCTCACGTATGGGGGGCCTACTGTGAGCCAGGCTGCATATGCTCTGTGCACTTTACATAGGTTGTCAGAGGTCATGTCTATTGCTGTGCCCATTTCACAGAGGAGGAAGCTGAGGTGCAGAGAGGGCACTAGCACACTAAGGAGAACAGACAGGGAGCACAGAGATGTTAGTCTCCGGCAAGAGGGGCTCCGAGCTGCTGGATCCTGAGTGCTTGGAGCACCTCCTGTGGGCCAGGGCACTGGGGTGACAGCTGGGACTGTGACAGGCTCACAAACAGGACAGTTTCCAAGAAAGAAAATAAAGTAGCTCGGTGGGATTGGGAAGGGGCTGTGGGAGCAGAGGACGGGTGATTCACTTGGGGTGGTCAAGGTGGGCGGCTCTGAGATGGGCACACATGACTGAGACCTGAGAGCTAAGAAGGAGCTAGCCTCACAAAGTGCTTGTGGAAGTGTGTTCCAGGCAGTGGTAACAGCAGGCACAAAGGACCAGAGGTGAGAACAATCTTGGTCTGTTTGAGGAACAGAAAAGAGGAAGTGATGCTGTGGGAGAGGGAGAGAGGGAGGCGAGGGGAAGCTTCGCACAGGGAGAGGCGTTTGGAGCAGCTGCAGGAGCCTCAGGAGTAGAGGGAGGAGAGTGAGACGTCGTCTCCAAGGTGGGGTCCACTCTCTGCCCCTCCTCCTGGCTCTTGGGGACTCCAAACACCCCTTTGCCTCCTCATTGCAGGCAACATCTGCATGCCGCACCTCCCCTCAAGATCTACAGTCCAACTCAAGGTCCTTCCTCACTACTGCTTTTGAATGCATGGGGCAGTAAGCTGCAGCTTGCAGCAGCCAGCTGCAGCTGGAAGCAAGGTCTTTGTTTCCCAGACTGGGAGTCCTAACCACTGGACTACAAGAGCCAGCAGTTAGGGCCAGAGTCTCTAGTCTTGCCTGCCTAGTCAAGAACAAATTTAGACGAGGAGGCAGAAGGCAAAGAGTAAAGCAAAAAGTTTATTGAAAAGAAAAATCCATGCGAAAAGGCACAGAAAGAGTCCCGCCTTTGGGAACTTTAAATCCTTTACAAAGGGGCTTCATCTTCCCTCAGGCCAGTCACCTTCCTTTGTCCCCCTCCCGGTTAATTTGTCTCGGGACCCTCCCCTGGGGTGCACATGCATACCTTAGCCAAAATGGAACTCGAAGTGAAGGCTTCTGGGAGAAGTAAGACTCATAGCCTGGAATTATCCTCTGATTTTTGACTCCTAGGCGCCTTTCTGCCCGTGTGTGGTGTCTCCATTATCAGACAGGGTTTTTTCCTTGCTTTGTCCTTGCCGTGATTATTCCCTTGAGGTAAAAGACAAAGACTGGCTATTTACCCTGTTTTTGTTGGCTGTAAATTCCTCAGCCGGAGCCTACCTATCTCTTGTCTCAAGAAATGCAAGCAGAAGGGTGGCTGAAGCCCACATATCTCCTGCCTCACTATGAGGGCTCGTGGGTTCCTTCTGAGCAGAAAGATGGGCTCTCATATACAGTCCCCACCTAAAGGCTTCCATCCATACATCCACTCATTCATGTATTTACCCACTCATCCATCAAATGTTGATCTCCCTCTGGTTGTCTGCCCTTGTAGGTCCCTTCCTCTGAAACACTTTCTTTTATCCCACAGGGTTCTGCTTCCAACATCGGCTTTTCCCCAATGCCTTCCCTGATCACTGCCAGCTAATTTAGCCCCTCATCACCTTGTTAGCAACTAAACTGCTCTTCATGATAAAACAGGATGCTTTGGTGCCTCCAGTGGCTGACTCTCTCTCTATATAAGGGATGAGTTAGCCTCATGGGCATTAATTCCCACATCTCATCTCCTTTTGGGAACCATCCTTTTGTTCTCTTTGTGTGATCTGGATGGGGCCAACCTTGCCCCCCAGCTTCAGAAATGAGCACATCATCCAAATAAAGCCACTGAGAGAGAGCTGTAGGATTTTTGTCAGAGCTGCTCAGAAAGCTGACTTTTTGTTCTGACTTGGTTACTTATCTGGTAAGCTGTAAGGTTGCAGCTGCTGGGGGAGGAAAGGACCTGCCTGAAAATGAAATCAGTATTGGGGAAAACAGAGGTGAGAGAAGGAGAAAGACACAGTCCTGAATCTACAGGCACCTGGATTCAGCCATGCCTGAAATCCAATCCCCCTTGGACTTCTCCATTCTAAGAAACAGTAAGGTCTCTTTCTGCTTAATCTAGCTACTTGCAACAGAAAGTCTGATTGATAATAAAGCCTCAAAGATATGCAGACAGTCAAGCTTAGGTCCTTTCCCCTTGAGAGATGTGGGCAGGTACTTCCTTTACTCCTAAGCCACTCCTTCTTTAGAGGCTCCTATTTTTTGAGGCCTGAGTGTTTGAAATTCACTCAACCAGAGGGAGTAAAGAAGAATCAAAGTGTCAGGCCAGAAGTGGGACAACCCTAGGAGCAACCAGCAGCAGGAACTGGGAATCTGCATTATTGATATGCAAATCTATTTTCCTTTCTTCTTTGTAGGCAGAGCCCTGATTTTATTAGCTTGTCTATTAGCCCTGTCCATGTATTCAGAAAAATCAGTCTAAGCTTGTCGTGGTGCTGGTCTTTTTGTTAGAGATTGGTTCTGAAAGGGGCTATGACACACTGCTGCTGCTGCTGCTGCTAAGTCACTTCAGTCGTATCTGACTCTGTGTGACCCCTACTGCCCAAGATAATATGAGAGGAAGTCAGATGGGGAGTGGTTAGTGGAAGATTTCTCTTAAAAAAATAACACAGGGGAAACTTCCTTTTTCAGCCTCCCACAGAAAATAGGGCAATGTGAGGAGGCATTAATTGCCATGGGATTTGTTTCTTCTAAACACTTAGTCTAAAGCAAAATCGTAAGAGAGTCTGTTTCGGTTTTCCCCTCCAACCATGTGAGATAAGAGGGGGGTGGTAATAACATTCTTCTGGTTTAACAAAGAAAAAACTCACAAATATTCATCCTTCTCAGAATCTACATGCCAATTTAAGTATTATTCTCAGGGAAATAAATTAGTAAGTAAGACAACAAATCAGAATTCCCGATTTTGGAAAGTTCAAGTTTTCTTTCATGAGATGTATTCATTGTCTCTGGAGTTCATATGGCCTACAAAGAATATTTTCATGAGGAGTTTAATGATGCTGAGGAGGGTCTGATTTTCTCACTTCAAAGAAAGCACCTTTTCCACTTAGAAGAGCTAAGATCCTCCAAACCAAAGTCAAGAATCCCACTGGTTAGTATCAAGAGCAAAACCAGAGAGGCTAGACACTTCAAGTATACGAAGAAAGCAGGCAGAGTAGGATTTTAGCAAAATGAAGTGTGAAATTGTAATGTTTTGCATCTATCAGAAATAATGGCTGGAATCATGGCAGCCGTATTGCCACCTCAAGGGATGACATTGCCACCATGCCAGGAAATCCTAGTCCGTGAGGATACCATTCAACTCATGCAATGACCTCTGCAGAGCCTCCCTACCTTATGGAACTAGTGATAAAGGCTTTTATTTTTAAGATGTTTGGAACTTGTTCTTCCCTTAGTTTGGCCAATAGCATCTTATGTGATGCATCCAGGAGGAGGGGTGCACACAAGACGCCACAGGAGCTGAAACGCTGTGGCTCACTCAGGGCTCAGACCACAGCCCTCAGCAGAACGGTCCTGGCGGTCAGCACCGCATCTCCAGTCCCAGGCACTGCTGGCATCATGGTGTGGATTATGGTCTCCATATTCTGTAGAAGGGAACAGTGAATTTGTAGCCACCAACCAACAAAATGTTTAATTAAGGTCACTCGCAGAGCATACATGTACCCACTTTAATAATTGAACAGATAGTGTATAAAAATATCAGAACCATGATTGCTCTAGGGACTGGAGTCGGGAGGGTAAAAATAAGCTTTACAGGATGATGGAAATGCTCTTTATCTGAATAGGGGTTTGTTGGGTTTCCGTGGCAGCTCAGCTGGTAAAGCGTGCGCCTGCCGTGCAGAAGACCAGTCCCTAGGTCGGGAAGATCCTGTGGAGCAGGAACTGGAAACCCACCCCAGTATTTTTGCCTGGACAATCCCATGGCCCGATGAGCCTGGTAGGCTATAGCGCACGGGGTCACAGGAGCTGGACGCGACTTAGCAACTGAACCACCATCACCAGTCCACTATCACTATATATGACTACAGTATACGCACTAGTCAAAACTCTGCACGTGTATTTAAAATGCGTGCTTTTCACTTATGCAACGTTCAGCTCATTTTGAACTGTGAACATTGAACTCTGGTGACTTGAATGCTAAGATGTTTAAGGGTTTAAGAGTACTGTTTTTAAATACTTCATTTTAACTTATTATCCATCAGAGGGGACTTCCCTGGTGGTCCGGTGGCTAAGACTCTGTGCTCCCAACTCCAGGGGCTCCAGTTCCATCTCTGGTCAGGGAACTAGATGGCACATGCTGAAACTAAAGATCCCGCACGCCTCAACGAAGACGGAAGATCCTGTGGGCCACAACCAAGACCAGGCACAGCCAGATAAACACATCTTTTCAAAACTCATCAGATAAACCATACGGATCAACGAATGAATGAAGGGAAAGACAGCTATGTGTGTGCGCTCAGGCACTCGGTCGTGTCTCACTCTTTGCAACCCCATGGACTGTAGCCTGCCAGGCTCCTTTGTCCATGGAATTCTCCAGGCAAGAATACTGGAACGGGTAGCCATTCCCTTCTCCAGCAGATCTTCCCAACCCAGGGATTGAATCCCAGTCTCCTGCATCGCAGGCAGATTCTTTACTGTCTGAGCCACCAGGAAAGGCCAAAGACAGGTATATGATGAGGAAAACATGGAAAAATGTTGCCAATTGCAAAATCTAGATGATGGATATATGCATATTATGGTGAACTGCGCTTAACTTTTCTGTCGGTTTGAAAGTTTTCATAACTAAATATTGAAGGAAAAGTAAAAGCTTTGGCAACTGGTTCCACTACTGTGGCAGATACCTAAAGTAATCATCGCTCAGACCAGGCAGAGTTCTGGATCTTTCTTGGTGGCAGTCCAGCTTGCCCTTTTCTCCTGCTGCAGTGTCACCCAAGGACACTGTCTTCAGCAGCTGATGATGTCCATGCCCCTTGACTACCAGGCCCTCAGTCTCCAGACCAGGGCAGAGAAAAAGTAAGAACTGAAAATCTTTCTTGTTGAGAGTTATGAAAATAACTAACCGCGAAACCAAAACCGATGATGGTGATTATAACAACAGCAGCCAAGGTCCTGCTCTAAGGACATCACATGGATGGGTTCATTTACTCCTCAAACAGCCGTGTGAGATTTGCCATTGTTGTTGTTGTTTAGTTGGGAAGTCCCGCCCGACTCTTCTGTGACCCCATGGACTGTAACCCAGCAGGCTCCTCTGCCCATGGGATTTCCCGATTAAAAATACTAGAGTGGGTTGCCATGCCCTTCTCCAGGAGATCTTCCCAACCCAAGGATTGAACCTGTGTCTCCTGCATTGGCAGGAAGATTCTTTATCATCTGAGCTACCAGGAAAGCCCCTCATGAGGTAGGCTCTGTTATTACTCTCAGCTATGGATTCGGAAACTGAGGCCCCGGGAGGCTGAGCGGTATCTTCATATCAGAGGAGGATGGTGGAAATCGGATCCGCATCGTCCAGGGCAGGACGTCAACAGACAATGGCTTTGTGGGTAACACTGAGTCAAAACCCAGAGGCAGAGACATCTTGCTAAGAGATGTGGAACCTGTGACAGAGGAGGAACCGCAGAATCTGTGACTGCTGCCTCTGGAGGGAGGAAGAGGCGCGAGGAGGAGACGGGGTGGGGTGGGGACCGTGGCAACATCATCATGGGCCGGCAGGAAGTGAGACCGGAAGCCGTGAATCCCTGAACCTGGCAGCCTCCGCTTCTGAGAGCCCAAGTGATTGTACCTCTCATTCGTGATAGTGTCCACAGCCCGCCGATGGCATCTGGGAAAAGGGGGCAACAACGTGAGAGCTGATGATGGAGCTTTGGAGGCCCCCCTGGAAGCTGGACAGTCTGCTAGTAGGGAAGACTCAGCCTGGAAGCGTGAGGCCAGGAGCGCTCCACGTGAGCAAGCCCACAGGGCTTTGACTGGTGTCCTGCCTAAAGCTCTCCAAAGCCAGAACTGAAAGACCCCAGCATCAGCGATGGCCCCCGCTCCAGCACTCTCGCCTGGAAACTCCCATGGACGGAGGAGCCTGGGGGGCTGCAGTCCATGGGGTCGCGAAGAGTCGGACACGACTGAGCGACTTCACTTTCACTCTTCACTTTCATGCATTGGAGAAGGAAATGGCAACCCACTCCAGTGTTCTTGCCTGGAGAATCTCAGGGACAGGGGAGCCTGGTGGGCTGCCGTCTATGGGGTCGCACGGAGTTGGACACAACTGAAGTGACTTAGCAGCAGCAGCGGCAGCAGCAGCTACCACAACAAACACTGATGAAAGGTGTGTTGGGCCAGACACTGTTCTAGGCACTACACATGTATCAATTCATTTGATCCTTCCAACAACAAGGGGGAAACTGAGGCACAGAGCAGCAACACCTGTCCCTCAGAAAGTCATCACACTGGGAACGCCTCTGTCTCTTGCCACAAAAGATCACTACGGAGTAAGAATAAACCAAACATCAGATTTCTCCAAAGGTGGATGCTTTCTTGATTCGTTTCTGGTGCCCTTGCTTTAATTTCAACCACAGTGACCAGACCATCGTCTGGGCAGGGTGCTGAGAGCATCAGTGGCAGGAAGGTGCGTGTGCGTTTTGTTAGTTGCTCAGTCGTGTCTGACTCTTTGTGACCCCACGGACGGTAGCCCACCAGGCTCCTGTATCCATGGGATTTCCGAGGAGAGAATTCTGGTGTTGGTTGCCATTTCCCTCTCCAGGGGATCTTCCTGACCTAGGGATCGAACTCACAGCTCTTGTGTCTCCTGCATTGCCAGCAGATTCTTTACCACTAGCACCACCTAGGAAGCCCGAGGAGGGTGGCAAATTCTAAATGCATCAGGAGACACAGCCTGGGGGAGCCACCTTGGCATTCTAATGAGCCTTGGGGCTACCAATAGCATTTATTAGAGAGTTGGCTGAGGCTGGGTGAGTCTCCATCTGTGGAGGGCTGAGGACATCCCATCCCTCTCTAATGTTCCCTATTGTGTTATGATGATTGCCTTAACAAAAAGACATAAACAAGAAAGAGGTAAACAGTTTAATATCAAAGAGAAAGGAAGAGTGTGGGGAGGAAGGGGAGGGTGAGGAAAGATGACAGTAAGAGGTGGTAAAATGTTTCAAAGATTCCCACGAAAAACTGAGGAAAGACTTTTGTCCTCAAAGGAACTGTTGGCAGGCTCCTGACCAGGCAGCCCAGGTGATGTGCTGGGTGGGCTGAGTCCTCCTGGATTCTACTCCCAGCCTTGTCCCAGCTATGGGGATGAGAGTGCCTCGGTTTTCCCAGGTGGTTATGAGAACGGATGAGCCCATGTGGCAAGGCACGCTAGCTGTCTGTGTTAGCTGGGGGGGCAGGCTCTTCTGAGTTCTGCTTGTGAGATGTTACTACCCTTACCCAGTTCTCAGTTGGCAGGCAAATGGAAAGGGTATAAATAGTCACTTCTCATTTCTCATTAATGCATTAAATGTGACTTGGCATCCTGCCCGGCCTCCCTCCTGGGGCAGTTGGTGGGCAAGGGCTCTTTTGCAGAGGTCTAGTGGGTGTCCAACCCCCAGCTGCCCTATGACACACCAGGTGTTATCCCTTCCACCCCATGCCCGCCTTGGCACCAGCTCACACGGCCTCTCCGGGCCACTGCCTGTTTGTCTGGACTCAGCCGTCCAGCCCCAGCCTGCATTAGGTCAGTCTGTTCACAAACGGGTTCTGGGAAGGCTGTGCCAGGCGGCGGGTGGAGGGGAGGGGAAGGAGGGGCAGACGTGGCTGGTGAGAGCTGGGCTGTCCCGGGGCCTCCCTCCATTTCACTGCATCGACTTCTCAAAGGCTGAGCTCTCCCCTGGCTCTGGAGTGGGACCCTAAAGGCAGCAGATACAGATTCTGAACCCACCTCTGGGTTCAACTCTCATTTTGCCCCGCATGTGTCCTAACACTCATTGCCTATCTTTTCATTGCCTCGATTTCCCCATCTGTAAAATGGAGATAATAACCGTGCCTACTCCATATGGTTGCTGGAAGGATTAAATGGATATTATTATTATTATCATATCTGATGTTCCAGACAGTGTCAGAGTGCATGTATGCTAAGTCACTTCAGTCATGATCAACTCTATGCGACCCTATGGACTGTAGCCCGTCAGGCTCCTCTGTCCAAGGCACTGTCCAGGCAAGACTACTGGAGTGGGTTGCTGTGCCCTCCTCCAGGGAATCTTCCCAACCAGGGGTCGAACCCACGTCTCCTATGTCGACCTGATTGGCAGGCAGGTTCTTTACCGCTAGCGCCCCCTGGGAAGCCCTAGTGTCAGAGCATCTGCTGTGAATAGGGTTGGCTATTTCCCACCAGACTAACTCAATCGGTAAAGAATCTGCCTGCAATGCAGCAGACTTGGGTTCAATTCCTGGGTCGGGAAGATTCCCCTGGAGAAGGAAATGGCCACCCACTGCAGTGTTCTTGCCTGGAGAGTCCCATGGAAGAGGAGCCTGGCGGGTGATAGTCCGTGGGGTCCCAAGAGTCAGGCACGACTGAGTGACTAACGCTTTCACCTTTTTTTCACCAGACTAGGTGAGTAATTAAGAGCAAAACCTCTGGCGCCAACCCGGCTGGGTTCAACTGCCAGCCCCAGCCTTTATTGCCTGTGTATTACCTATTACCTTTACCCCTATTTATTTATTCCAGGCAGTGCTGGGTCTTGGTTGCTGCTTGGCTTTTCTCTGTTTGCAGCAAATGGGGCCTACTCTAGCTGCAGTGTGTGGGCTTCTCACTGCAGCGGCTTCTTTCCTTGCAGAGCCCAGGCCCGAGGACACACAGGCTCAGCAGTCGTGGCTCCAGGGTTCTAGAGCACAGGCTCAATAGCTGTGGGGCACAAGTTGAGTTGCTCCACCACATGTGGAATCATACCAGCCCACGTCCCCTGCACTGGTGGGCGGATTCTTTACCACTGAGCCACCACGGAAACTCCCCGATGTACCCTTAGATACGGAGCTTAACCTCTCTGTGCCTCAGTTCCCTCATCTGTAAAATGGGGATGATGATTATGCCTTGTACAGTATGGTGAGGAGTGATAAATTAAACTTGCCAAGTTCTTAGAACACTGTCTGGCACAAAGTGAGTGCTCCATTGTTGCTGTCATTACTGGAGGTCTGCTCTCTTTCCATTGGGGTGGCTAAGCTGCTGTGATATGATCCTGGAGCAACCCTCATCTCTTCTAAGGAAGCATTGCTTGAGGATTAAGGCAATACAGAAAAAGGGTGGAGTAGAGAGATGAAGGAAGATGATACTGGAGAACATTTTTGGAGTACCTGGATCTAACTGTGCCTGAAGCAAGACCTGCCCCTGGACTTCTTGATTCCAGTTCAGTTCAGTTCAGTTGCTCAGTCGTGTCTGACTCTTTGTGACTCCACGAACCGCAGCATGCCAGGCTTCCCTGTCCATCACCAACCCCTGGAGTTTACCCAAACTCACATCCATTGAGTCGGTGATGCCATCTAACCATCTCATCCTCTGTCGTCCCCTTCTCCTCCTGTCTTCAATCTTTCCCAGTATCAGGGGCTTTTCAAATGAGTCAGCTCTTCACATCAGGTGGCCAAAATATTGGAGTTTCAGCTTTAACATTAGTCCTTCCAAATGAACACCCAGGACTGGTCTCCCTNTGACCACTGCTGAGTTTTCCAAATTTGCTGACATATTGAGTGCAGCACTTTCACAGCATCATCTTTTAGGATTTGAAATAGCTCCACTGGAATTCCATCACCTCCACTGGCTTTGTTTGTGGCTTCCTAAGGCCCACTTGACTTCACATAGAACCAATAAATTCCTTCTTAGCTTAAACAACTTTGCTTGGATTTCTGTTAGAGCTAAATCTATTCTAAGACAGAAAGTTATTGGAGGGCTCAAATAACAGATTGGGAAGATATTAAAGGAAGTACAGAAGCTGAAGAGAAGACAGAAGTGATACATCTTGAGAAGAGAAGGCTATGTGGAAGCAGTGTGCATTCCGGACTAGAATCCCAGCTGTGTTACTTACTGCCCTTGGTAGAGTGATTAGACGAGGATTGTAATCCTTCACTCCTTTATGTACACATTCTGTATGTGACTTTGTTAGTCTTCTCATCAGGAAATGTAGTCTGTTCCCCCACCCCTTGAATCTGGGCTCACCTTGTAACTTGTTTTGGCCAACAGAACACGGTGAGAGTAATGCTGAACATTTCGAGAGTTCTAAGGTTAGGCTTCCAGCTCCTGTTTGCTCTCTGGACTCTTGCCATGACCTTGTGAACAATCCGGGCTCACCTATGGACTGGAAGTTCCCCAGCCAAGTATTTTTTGTCCCTCAGAAGCAGAGCCATCTAGCCTCCAAAGCTGACCACAGATGCATGAATGAGTCCAGCTAAGACCTGAAGAAGCACGCATGTGAGCCCAGCCTATACTGGCAACCTCCAGACTGGAGAGAGAAAGAAGCAATTGTATTAAGCTACTGAGTTTTGGGTGGTTTCTCTTCTTTAAAAAAATTTTTTTTTCATGTATCTATTTTTGACTGCATTGGATCCTAGTTGCTGCATGTGGGCTTTTCACTGTGGTGTTTGGGATAGCAGTTCCCCGACTAGGGATCAAACCTGTGTTCCCTGCATTGGAAGGAGGATTCTTAACCACTGGACAGCCAGAGAAGTCTCTTGGATGGTATTATGTGGCAGTAGATAACTGATAACTTGTCCAGGGGTCTTCCGCAAACCTGACCTTCAGATTGCATGGCAGACCAAGGCCACCCTGTCCCAGTTCTGATCACGTGCTAGTTCTGAGCCTGGACCTCAAGAGGCCTTGCAGCTTCTAGTCACTTTCTTGGACCCCTGCCTCCACCTTGTGGACAAGCCTGGGTTGGTCTTCTAGAGAATGAGAGATCACATGGAGGAGAGCCCAGCTTCAATCATGCCCAGCTTCAACCAGCTACTCCAGCTGATGGCACCTGGTCCAGCCTACAGACAGCCGACTCTTAAACATGTGAGAGAGCTCAGCCAAAATCAGTAGAGCCAACCTTAGCCCACTGCTGATCAGATAGTCATGAACAATCGATCCCAGCAGAGACCAGAACTACACAATTGGTTTGTAGACTTGTAAGCAATAATGAATGCCTACTATTTTAAATCTCTGACTTGGGAGTATTTTGTTTTGCAGCTGTAACTGATCCACTAACTTTCCATGGGCACGTGAATTCACCTCTCTGGCCCTCAGTTTCCTCCCGTGAAAAACAGAAGCCACTACATGCCTATCAAAATGGCCAAAGTCGAGAACACTGAATCATCATTATATAAACTATGGACTTGGGATGATTATGATGAGTCAGTGTAGGTTCATCGGTTGTAATAGATGAGCCACACTGGTGGGAGATGCTGAAAATGGGGGAGGCCATGCATGTGTGGGGCAGGGGTACCTATGGGACACCTCTGTACTTTCTGCTACTTTGCTGTGAACCTAAAACTGCTCTAAGTCTTGTCTTTAAAAAATTGTAATAGGAAAGGGGAAAGGCAGAAAGAGGACAGCTAAAAGCGGAATATGGGGCGTGTTGAGTCTTACACTGCACTTGGAGGTGTGGGAAGGAGTGGTATTTTTCCTGCTAGGTAATGAAAGTTTCTCATTGTCCAGTGGGCTACATGGAGAGTGGCCACTACTCTGTGCTCCACCCTGTGGGGTGCCCCTCCCCTACGTGTAAGGAGCTCCTGCCAGTATTATCTTCTTCAGTGGACACCAGGTCATGTCCCTACAACTACTCAACAGCCTCCCATGGCTCCTATCTGACTACAGTGAGTGAAAGTTGCTCAGTCGTGTCCGACTTTTTGTGACCCTACGGACATCTCACTACAAATAAAGTCTAAATCCTGGCCCACAAGCCCTACATGATCTGGCCCCTGGCTACCTCCTTGGTGTTGATCCTGCTCTCATCAGCTCCATCCACCACAGACATCCACCCAGAGCGCTTATGAATGCTTTCTCTGCTTGGAACTGCTTATGGTAGTAATGTTGCCCCAAATAATGTTGTTGCCCCAAAGAGGGTCGCTGCTAACCCGCAGAACCTAGGAATATGTTGCTGACACATTGCAAGGGACTTTTCAGGTGTGACCAAGTTAAGGCCCTTGAGATGGGGAGATAATTTTGGATTATTGGGTGGGCCCAATGTCATCATGGAGTTCTTCTAAGAGGGAAGCAGGAGGACTTCCCTGGAGGTCCAGTCATTAAGAATCCACCTTCCAATGCAGGGGACACGGTTCTGATCCCTGCTCTGGGAAGACGCCACATGCCTGGGGGCAACTCAGCCTGCACTCTGCAGCTATTGAACCTGCGCACCCTCAAGCCTGTGCTTTGCAACAAGAGAAGCCACTGCAATGAGAAGCTTGTGTACTGCGACTAGAGATAGCCTGCGCTCACCACAGCTAGAGAAAGCCTGCTAGCAGCACCAAAGACCAGCCAAAAATAAAATTAAAAAAAAAAAAAGAAGGAAGCAGGAGCGTCAGAGAGAGAGAGAGTCCGTCAGAGAGCCAGTGAAAATATAATGCGCTGGGTCTTCCCTGGTGGTCCAGTGGCTCAGACTCTGCCCTTCCAATGCGGGGAGCCCAGGTTCAATCTCGGCTCGGGAAACTAGGTCCTATATGCTTCAGCTAAGACCTGGTGGTGCAGTCAAATAAATAAATAAAAATAAATATTAAAAAAATACAATGTTGCTGGCTTCGAAGCTGGAGGCATAGGCAAGATGGAGGATGCAAGGAAATGAATTCTCCCCCTCAAGACTCCAGAAGAACTCAGTTACTGACACCTTGATTTTAGCCAAATAAGACTCATTTTGGACTTCTGACCCAGAACTACAGGATTAAAAATGTGTATTGGTTTAAGCCATTCAGTTCAGTTCAGTTGCTCAGTTGTGTCTGATTCTTTGTGACCCCATGAACCACAGCACGCCAGGCCTCCCTGTTCGTCACCAACTTCCAGAGTTCATCCAAACCCATGCCCGTTGAGTCAGTGATGCCATCTAACCATCTCATCCTCTGTCGTCCCCTTCTCCTCCTGCCTTCAATCTTTCCCAGCATCAAGATCTTTTCAAATGAGTCAGCTCTTCGCATCAGGTGGCCAAAATATTGGCGTTTCAGCTTCAATATCAGTCCTTCCAAATGAACACCCAGGACTGAGCTCCTTTAGGATGGACTGGTTGGATCTCCTTGCAGTCCAAGGGACTCTCAAGAGTCTTCTCCAACACTATAGTTCAAAAGCATCAATTCTTCAGCGTTCAGCTTTCTTTATAGTCCAATTCTCACATCCATACATGACTACTGGAAAAACCATAGCCCTGGCTAGATGGACCTTTGTTGACAAAGTAATGTCTCTGCTTTTTAATATGCTAAGTTGGTCATAACTTTCCTTCCAAGAAGCAAGCATCTTTTAATATCATGGCTGCAATCACCATCTGCAGTGATTTAAGGCATTAAGCTTGTAGTAATTTGTCACGGCAGCAACAGGAAACTAATATGCCCTTCATCCAAATCCCTACCTGCTCAGTTTTTTGTTATTCAGGCTCAATCTGAAATGTCATCTCTTCAGAGAAACTGTCCCTGGCTACTTCAGCTTAGTAAATATGTTTTGAATGAATCATTGAAAATGGTTCACTTGACCCTAATCAAGGCTGAAGCAAGAGCTCTCAAATTAACCACCATGGGCTGAATTCAGCCTGCACATGTGTCTTATTTGACTGACACTGTGTTTGAAAACTTGTTTGAGACAACATTCATCAGTTGGACAGTTTCACTCAAACATCTCAATTTCCAGAATCACATGGGACTTTCAGAAGAACCAGGCCCATCACTCCGTGTTAGAACTCCCACATCGCAGCAGCCTCCCAAGGCCTTTCCCCTGACTTGTGTTTTCTGCTTGGCTCAGGGAGTCACTGACTTGGCAATGTTGGTGTCTCTGTTAAGGATTCCCTAAAAGCAAATATGAAAATACTGGGTTGGCCAAAAACTTTGTTCGAGGTTTGTTTTTTTGTTGTTGTTGTTTTTTTCCCATACATTCTTAATGAAAAACCCAGACAAACTTTTTGCCTAATCCAATAGAGTGCATCAATAAGGAGGCAGAAGATACTATAAAAAACAACCAGATGGAAATGTTAGGACTGAAAAATACAAAAACCAAAGTAAAAGGCTCACCGGATGGGCTGAACAGCAGAATGGAGATGACAGAGGAAGAAAGTGAACTTGAAGACGGATCAGTAGACATTCTCCAACCTAAACAGTAGAGAATACTGGAGGAAAAATAACCAAGTCTCAGGAACCTGCGAGACAACAATAGGTCTAAATTCATGTCTTTGGAGTCCCAGGAGAGAAAAGGGAATGGGGAGCTGAAAAACTGTTTGAAGAATATTTTCTTGGGAAGCAGAGTGAAGGGACAAATGAGGTGGGGTACAGGGTAAGCTGATAAAAGGTGCCCTAATGAGCTGATGCCTTTGAACTGTGGAACTGATATCTTTGAACTGTGGTGCTGGAAAAGACTCCTGAGAGTTCCTTGGACAACAAGGAGATCAAACCAGTCGATCTTAAGGGAAATCAACCCTGAATATTCATTGGAAGGACTGATGCTGAAGCTTAAACTCCAGATTTTGATTGTCTGATGCAAACAGCCGACTCACTAGAAAAGTCCTTGATGCTGGGGAAGATTGAGGGCAGAAGGAGAAGAGGGCATCAGACCATGAGATGGCTGGATGGCATCTCCCATGCAGTGGACATGAACTTGGGCAAACTTTGGGAGATGATGAGGGACAAGGAGGCCTGGTGTTCTGCAGGCCCTGGGGTCACAAAGAGTCAGACATGACTCAGTAACTGAACAGCAACAAAGGAGCTGGCTGCAGCTGTGCCCCCTGGGGTCACTGGGGACCCTCTGAGAGAAGGTGTGGAATGTGCCTCTGAGTTGTAAACCATCTAGGACTGGGAAAGCTGGATGTCTACCCTCCCATTCCCACCCTTCATGAGTAATCCCAGGAATGCTCCTGGGAGCACTGCCAGCCAGGCTGCCAGCCTGCCCCATGCCTGGCCCAGCAGGCCTCTGAGCAAAGTTAGGAAGCCACTGCTCCACTCAGGAGCCATCCATGAGACAGCTGATGCTAGGACTTCATGGTGGGCTGGGGGATACGGCTGGGTGTGCTGTGCTGAGTTGCTTCAATCATGCTCAACGTTTTTGTGACCCTATAGACTGTAGCTTGCCAGGCTCCTCTGTCCATGGAATTCTCCAAGCAAGAATACTGGAGTGGGTTGCATGGCTGGGTGTTATCAGTTGCCTATCGCTGCTTAAAAAGTTGCAATACATTTCATAACTTAAACAGCACCATTTATGATCCCCTTGTTTCTGTGGGTCAGGAGTCCAGACACGGCTTGGCCGAGTCCTCTACCCAGTCAAGGTGCTGGCCAGGATGTGCTCTCATCTGGTGGCTCAACTGGAGAAGAATCTACCTCCAGACTCATTCAGGTGTTTGGCAGAAATCTTTCCCTTGCAGCCATGTGCTAGAGACTCTGGCTTTCAGAGGGCTTCACCCTCAAAGGGCTACACTTGCAGCTCCCAGAGGCTGCCCACGGCTCCCTGCCAGGTGGGCTTCCTCAACACAGCTGCTTGCTTCATCGAACCAGAAAAGCCTCTCCTGCTCTACGTGGCTGAGACAGTCTTCTGTGATATAGCCTAATCAAAGGAGCAACACCCAGCACCTTCATAATAGTCTATTGGTTGGAAGCAAGTCACAGTGAAGGGTGGGTAGTCACACAAAGGTATGGGCACTGGGAGCTGGGACTCGCTGGGGTCACCTTAAGCTCTACCCACCGCAGTAGGGCACTAACAGCCTTGTGTGGGTTGTATGAACTTCAGTTCAGTGCTGTGCAGATAGGCCTGGGCATCGGACCCATGCTTGGCTTTGGTTGTTTCACTTTCAGCTGCTGTGCAGTGAGCTGCTGTGGATAGAGGGCACTGCGGGTTTCCTAGGAGCAGGTCTGGGGGGCATCCAGAAGTCTCCTTTCTCTCTTCCATTGCCAGCCCCTTCCCAAGCTCACTGTGTGACCTCAGGGAGCTTGCTTGAGAGCTCTGTGCTTTAGTGTTCTCAGCTACAGAAAAGAGGTTCACAGTGTGGCTCATAGTTGGCTGTGAGGACCATAACGTTTGCAAAGGATGTGAGTTCTGACTGTGCCAGGCGATCCCCCAAAACAGCAACAAAAATAATTATTTTTGTTATCTCTGCCTCTGCTTCCCAGTGGGCCCCCCTTTAGCTTTCCACAAACACTCCCCCTTTCTGGAGGTATCTTTGCCTCCCGGGGTACCATGTGAAGCCTTAGGTGTTTCACCCAGTGTCTGGGGTGTGAGGGGTGAGCACTGCCCTCTTCTTGTGGACAGAAGTCCTGGAAGTTTCAAATCTGCCCTGTTGTTGTTTCACAATGGAATATCAGGGCCATTAATTTTACAAGGCATTAATATTTATTTCTGACTCTTGCACTCTGTTAAATAATCTATAACATTTCTGGGAACCGCCAGCCGGGCCTGGTGATTGCCACAGGTTAGCGGGGCCAGGCCTAGTGCCTTGTTCCAGCACAGAG
This sequence comes from Oreotragus oreotragus, assembly GCA_006410675.1. Lineage (NCBI taxonomy): Eukaryota > Metazoa > Chordata > Mammalia > Artiodactyla > Bovidae > Oreotragus > Oreotragus oreotragus. The sequence continues at coordinate 560,321 of SJYX01011710.1, forward strand.
GCCTGTCTCTCCCTTCTTGGGGTGTCTGAGGGAGCGCTCGCCATTGCAAGAATCGGGGGGGGGTGCTCATCTGGTAACTGGGCCACCACTAACCTCTAACCTGGGGAGCTATGGTTGAGGCCTAGAGGCCCCAGGTGCCACTGAGATGGTGGGGGAGGCGGGGTGCAAGGAACGAGCAAGGAAAGGTAGCAGTCCAGTGTGGATCCGGGGGTTCTTGGGTGACCCACTCCCATCACACTCAGACTCACTCCCCACATGGCCTCATTCCAAGCCTTCCTTCCTCCCTACGAGGAGCACAAGGCTTTAGCCAGGCCACCTGGGTTTGAACTGGTGTCCCCCCACCCCCACCCCACGGTGACCAGACAGAAAGTCTAGCTCAGTTTCCTCACCTGTGGCATGGGGATTGTGAATGAGTTAACAGAGCAGGACTTGGACCAGGGAGAGGTCAGTCACCCTTAGCTGCGGCCCCGTGTCTGTTTTGGTCCACATACATGCAGAGTGAGGTGTGGGTGAGCCCAGGGCAGCAGGAAGTATGGGGCAATGAAGGCACAGGAGACCAGGTCTCCTGGACCCAAAGGGCTGACTTTATTTCACCAGAAACATCTTGTTTCTCTCCCGGCTCCGGGAAAAATGGAATTGTTTGAGCAGGCACCCCAGCACAGTCAAGACCATGCCCACGAGCATCATCACATTCAGCCCCTTAAGGACAGAGTTGGCGTTTTCTTTCCGGGTCTCCTCCGCCTCTGGTTGTTGTCTGGACTTTTCTGGGCTCAGAAACTTCAGTGGATCCACACTGACCTTGGAGTTGAATTGAGCCATGAGCTCTTGCTGCACGAAGCACCTGTAAATGGCCGACTGGAAGACCTGCAGCCAGCTGCCACCATTGGAGGAGTCCATGATGGTGCTGATGCTCTTGCCAGAGAGCTGGTCCTTCCATGTCAGGGAGAGGTTGTTGGCATCCCAGAATACGGGCCTGCGAAGGAGGACAAGCTCAGTTGCAAAACCCCAGAGAGGGGGAGGGCGGACCAATGTCTGAAAGGAGGTAGAGATGGCAGCACCCTTCTCCCCAGGAACAGCAAACAGAGCATCCCCCTCCAAGGAGAGCTATGCAGCAAAGAACAAAGGGAAGGTGGGGGCAGGATGGCTGGGAGCTCTCAGAGCCTAGCCCCTTACTTCCCCGGGGCCACTTAACCAAATGCCTCTACCTCTGCTTCTTCATCTGAAACCTGAGAGTGTCATGACTGCAGTGACCTCAGAGGGTTATTTGGAAAAATTAGCAAGACACTCCCTAATTGTGTGTGCACCTCTTTACCTGCCTGACCCTATTTCCTCTGCTCTCCCTCACTCACTCGGCCACAGCCACACCTCCTAGAGGTTTCTCTGATGGCTGGGCACAGTCCTGCCTCGGGATCTTTGCACTCAGCTTGGAATGCTCTCCCTCAATGCACACAGCTCTCTCACCTCCTCTCCTGACCCTATTTCCTCTGCTCTCCCTCACTCACTCGGCCACAGCCACACCTCCTAGAGGTTTCTCTGATGGCTGGGCACAGTCCTGCCTCGGGATCTTTGCACTCAGCTTGGAATGCTCTCCCTCAATGCACACAGCTCTCTCACCTCCTCTCAGCCTTGGCTGAATGGCACCTTCTCAGGAATGCTTTCTCTGCTCTCCTTTTTTAAAACTTTCACCTCCCTTTATCGCCAACTAAAATGCTGGATTCTCAACACTGTAAAAGCGATTATACTCCAATTAAAAAAAAAAAAGAAATACTGTGTGTTTCATTCATGTCATTGGTTTATTGCTGCATGAGAGCAGGTATCCTTTTTGGTTTTGCTCTTCACTGCCTCTCTGGTGCCTAGAGTTTAGATGCTTAGTTTATAAATGCTCAGTGAAAAATATGATCAGTGAACGCGTAAATCAGGGATATAACACACCCATTGTGGCTGGGAAACAAAAGGGACAAGCAACAGAAGATAGTGACAATGTGCAAGCTCATAAAAGCAATAGTAACACCTGCTGGTGTGTGGGACCCTGTTGTAAATGTCTTTACCAGCATTTGCTCCCTTAGGGATCACAATGACCCTGAGGCCAGATCCCGCAAGACCTCTGTACTCCCCAAATTCATGTCCTAACCGGAACCTCAGAATGTGACCTTATTTGAAAATAGAGTTGTTGCAGTTGTAATTAGTTCAGATGAGGTGAGATGGGAGTTGTGAAAGGGAAAGTCGCTCAGTCGTGTCCAACTCTGCGACTCCATGGACTGCAGCCTTCCAGGCGCCTCTGTCCATCGAATTCTCCAGGCCCCGCTGAAGTGGGTAGCCATTCCCTTCTCCAGGGGATCTTCCCCACCCAGGTCTCCTGCATTGCAAGCAGATTCTCTGCCATGTGAGCCACCAGGATGGGAGTCAGGTGGGCCTTAAATCCACCAGTATAACCTGTATCCATGTAAGGAAAGAGAAGAGGCAGACACACAAGACACAGGGGGAGACTGCCAGGTGCTGACAGAGGCAGAGGCTGGAGGGACGCAGTCACAAGTCAAGGCAGGCCAAGAACTGGGGCCACCACCCGAAGCCGGAAGGAGGCGAGGAAGGGGCCTATCTGGCCTCTCGGAGGCCCTGCTGACACCTTGATCTGTCTGCAGAACTGGCAGAGAAGAATTCCCTGCTGGTTGAAGCCACCTGGTTGGTGCTGTTTTGTTACAGTGGTTGTAGCAAATGAATACAGCCCATATTCTACAGATGGGGAAACTGAGGCCCAGAGAGGCCACAGGCTAAAGTCACACAGCAGGAAAGCAGCCAAGGCCGAGACAGTAACCTCACATGAAATGCCCTTCCCCTCAGCTCCCTGGAGACATAGCAATTCCTGAAGCCTCAGTGACCTCTCTTTTCAAGTTCCCTGTGATGGGCACTCAGGTGTCCCTTACTTGGCAAATGACATGGAATAGGTGTGTGGATCTAGATGCAAGGAGGAGTCACATGCACGTTCACATTTCTGAATTGTGGGCTTTTTTTTTTTTTTTTTTTTTAAGGAAGCAGGTGTTACTTTTATACTTCAAGGAGGAGGAAGAAAGGAGAAAGGGAGACAAAAAGATATGACACAGAGAAAAAGAGACAGAAAAAGTTGGCATAAAACTCAGCATTAAAAAAACTAAGATCATGTCATCTGGTCCCATCACTTCAGGGCAAATAGAAGGGTCAAAAGTGGAAGCAGTGACAGATTTTTATTTTCTTGAGCTCCAAATCACTGAGGGTGGTGACTGCAGCCATGAAATTAAAAGACACTTGCTCCTTGCAGGAAAAACTATGACAAACCGAAACAGAATATTTAAAAAGAGACATGACTTTGCCAACAAAGTCTGTATAGTCAAAGCTAGGGTTTTTCCAGTAGTCATGCCTGGGATGTGAGAGTTGGACCACAAATAAGGCTGCTGCTGCTGCTGCTGCTAAGTCGCTTCAGTCAAGTCCGACTCTCTGCAACCCCATAGAGGGCAGCCCACCAGGCTCCCCTTTCCCTGGGATTCTCCAGACAAGAACACTGGAGTGGGTTGCCATTTTCTTCTCTAATGCACGNTAGTCATGCCTGGGATGTGAGAGTTGGACCACAAATAAGGCTGCTGCTGCTGCTGCTGCTAAGTCGCTTCAGTCAAGTCCGACTCTCTGCAACCCCATAGAGGGCAGCCCACCAGGCTCCCCTTTCCCTGGGATTCTCCAGACAAGAACACTGGAGTGAGTTGCCATTTTCTTCTCTAATGCACGAAAGTGAAAAGTAAAAGTGAAGTCGCTCAGTTGTGTCCGACTCTTAGCGACCCCATGGACTGCAGCCCACCAGGCTCCTCCATCCATGGGATTTTCCAGGCAAGAGTACTGGAGTGGGGTGCCATTGCTTTCTCCACAAATAAGGCTGAGCACTGAAGAACTGATGCTTTTGAACTGTGGTGCTGGAGCAGACTCTTGAGAGTCCTTTAGACAGCAAGGAGATCAAACCAGTCAACCCTAAAGGAAATCAACTGAATAATTCTTCATTGGAAAGACTGATGCTGAAGCTGAAGCTCCGATACTTTGGCCACCTGATTCAAAGAGCCAACTCACTGGAAAAGACTCTGATGCTGGGAAAGACTGAAGGCAGGAGGAGAAGGGGGTTGAATGGTATCACCGACTCAACGAACATGAGCTTGAGCAAGACAGATGGTAAAGGACAGGGACGCCTGGCATGCTGCAGTGCATGGGGTCGCAGAGTCAGACATAACTTCGTGACTCAACAATTATAACAACAGAAGTCACAGCTGGGATGACCAGAGGAAAGAAAACCAGATGGAGGCAGTGAAGCCAGATTCCACACGGCCGGTAGCTGCAGAGCCCTCGAGAGGCTCTCAGGCTCCCAGCTTGCAAGGAAGGGGTTGCCACTGGCCAGTGGGGGAGAAGGGCACAGGGGGCCCCCATGGCCAAGTATGTGTCCTAAGGTCTGTGCTGCCACCTCTCACCATGGGTTCCCCCAGGCACTGCTCTGAGCTGTAGTTTCCTCATCTATGAATGAGCCTTCTTGGAGTTCACAGCTCCTTGGCTGAGGGAAGAAGTATGGCCGGGGATGTGGTTCAAGAAGAGTGTTTGCCTAGGGGCCAGCCTGTAGGGCAAGCACTGCACTGTGTGGTTGCAGCTCTTACTGTTGGGGATAGTGGCAGTTAGCCATCCCTTCTCCAGGGTATCTTCCCCACCCAGGGATAAAACCCAGGTCTCCTGCACTGCGTGCTGATATTTTCCCATCTGAGGCAGGTGGGCAGGGAAAAACGTGAAGAGGGAAAGATTTCCCAGGGGCTCCAGGCAGGAACCCTTAAGAAGGAACGGCAACCCACTCCAGTATTCTTGCCTGGGACATCCCATGAACAGAGGAGCCTGGTGGGCTACAGTCCATGGAGTTGCAGAGTCGAACACGACTTAGTGACTCAACCACTACCACCAGGCAGGAAGACAGAACAAGAATGGGAGCTCCCAGGGACACAGGTCATGATAGGCATCCATCCTCTCATCCCAGGCTTGATGATCTCTCCGCATGAGTCTGAGGACTCAAGAGTCTCACAGCTTCCTAAGCTACCTGCCTCACAGTTCCGCCACTTGCCTGAGCTTCTCCCATTCCAACCCTGACCACCCTGGTCCGTCTGCCCGCCTGGACTAGGGGCTTCCTAAGGACCAGATTGCAGCTACCTGATGGCCACCACGTCCACGGCACCACCCAGCACAGGGCTGGGCCTAGGGTCAGCCGAGTGCTCCCTGGGCACTAGCTGTGCTTGTTCTATCTGTGTGTGGCTCAGTGGACACCAAGAGGAATATCCAAAGAAGCCCAAGGAGAGAGACTGCAGCACTGATTAGCAACATAGAATCCCTCCCTCTCTGCACAGATTAACCACAAAAGCTCTCAGATGGGGAGAGCCTGGCAAGGGGTCAAGGGCAGGGCTGGTACCCGATTCCATCACCTGTAGATAGATCCTAAGGGGCAGGTTAGCCATGCAGATCCCACATTGTTTCTAAGCTGGAAGTTGTCGTAAATGACATATTTTGCATCTATGAGTGTACATGGGATGTGGCAGGTTTCCACCTGCATCTCAGGCCTCAAGCGGCTGGACCACACCTTCTCGTCACCCAGATAGAGCCAGCAGGGCTTCAGGCTTTCCAGGGACTCTTGGATGTAGCAGTACCCCAGGCGTTTGCGTTCACCTGGCTCCCCACAGCGGTTACAGTCCTGCCAGGGCTCCCAGTAGGTGAAGACGAACTGCTTGCTACTCAGACTCAGGCTCTCATTCTGCAGGGGCTTTTGGTCCAGGTCTTTGTGTGTGATATGTAGGGTGGCGACATCTTGGAAGTCAATTTCATACCGCATCACTTTCTTGCCATCCTTATCGTTGCAGTTATAAATGCCTGTGTGGGAGGGCAGTGGATTTTTAATGAGAAGGTTGCCATTGAGCATTGTTACCATGTTGAGATTAGAGGTGGAATTGCTGTCCCAGGTGGTCTTGAGTGGCGTGAAGAATTGCCACTGTGCCCCAGGGGCATTGCAGTGCAGGATGATGTCATTGTTTGAGAGCAGGGCCAGTTGACAATGTTTGTGATTAGGACAGCTGATAGGAAAGGGCGACTCCTGAACCAGGAGAGCAAAGCAGAGCAACAGCCACAGGGTGGTCAGCATGGTGGACTGCGACTGTGAAAGTGGGCTGGGCCCCACCCTGGACTTTGTGAGGTCATCCATGAACCTCCAGCCTCAGCCCTGATAGCAGGAAGAACTGTAGTCCACCCCCATGGGATGTGAGGTCACAATTCCCACATCTATCCTGTGACAAGTTAGCAATCCTATTTCATTTCTCTCCCAAGCCTTCCACTCTGCTGGGGTAGAAGGACACAATTTGTCTCTTCAGGATTTTCTCTGTCACCTCCCTATGTTGGTGTTAAAGTGACACATGTGAGCATTCAACACATTTTTTTTCTGAACATGTACTTTGTTCGGGGACCTCCCTGGTAGCTTAGGCGGTAAAGAATTTGCCTGTAATGCAAGAGACCTGGGTTCGATCTCTGGGTTGGGAAGATCCCCTGGAGAAGGGAATGGCAACCCACTCCAGTATTCTAGCNTGTGAGCATTCAACACATTTTTTTTCTGAACATGTACTTTGTTCGGGGACCTCCCTGGTAGCTTAGGCGGTAAAGAATTTGCCTGTAATGCAAGAGACCTGGGTTCGATCTCTGGGTTGGGAAGATCCCCTGGAGAAGGGAATGGCAACCCACTCCAGTATTCTAGCCTGTGGAAAATCTCATGGACAGAGGAGCCTGGCAGGCTCCAGTCCATGGGGTTGCAAAGAGTCAGACATGACTGAACAACTAAGCACACAGGCATGCTGCTATGTTCTAGGCACACTTGCGAGTGCTGAGAATGGAGAGGTGACTAAATCCTCTCTGATTCCCTTCTGACCTCCTACCCTTCCCCACCCAACTGCTCCAGCCATGCTGGCCTCCTGACTGTCCCCTGAATATACCAGGCAAGCAAAGAGCTCCTGCCTTAGGATCTTTGCATATGCTGGTCCTCCCACAGATATCTGCAAGACTCAACTCATTTTAAACCAATATATTTTTTTCTTGGTGGCCCCTTTCCCAGATTCTTTCCTAAACTCCTCAGCCAAAAATAAATAAATAAATATTGAAAATAAAAATCACCAATAGAAACACAAAAATGCCAAAAACATGGCACCAAATAGACCATGAAGAGGACCATACTTGTTAACACAGTATGGGAGCTGAAACCAGAAGGCAGAGTGTCACCTTGTGTGGCCTTGGCTGGGAATGTGCATTGTTGGGTGACTCAATTTTCTTGCCACTCTATGCATGTCTGCAAGTGAATATGACTGTGGGTACCAACTTGGGGGTTACAAATAAATTTGAGTCAGTAGGTGAATTCACAAGTGTGGAATCCTTGAATGATGATGATCAGTCCAGCTCAGTCGCTCAGTCATGTCCGGCTCTTTGCAACCCCATGGACTGCAGCATGCCAGGCTTCCCTGTCCATCACCAACTCCTGGAGCTTGCTCAGACTCATGTCCATCGAGTCAGTGATGCCCTCCAACAATCCTCTGTTGTCCCCTTCTCCTGACTTCATTCTTTCCCAGCATCAGGGTCTTTTCTAATGAGTCAGCTCTTCGCATCAGGTGGCTGAAGTATTGGAGCTTCAACTTCAGCATCAGTCCTTCCAATGAATATTGAGGATTGATTTCCTTGCAGTCCAAGGGACTCTCAAGAGTCTTCTCAACACCACAGCTCAAAAACATCAATTCTTTGGCACTCAGCCTTCTTTATGGTCCAACTTTCACATCCATACATGACTACTGGAAAAACCATATCTTTGACTAGAAGAATCTTTGTTGGCAAAGTAATGTCTCTGCTTTTTAATATGCTCTCTCGGTTGGTCATAGCTTTTCTCCCAAGGAGCAAGCATCTTTTAATTTCATGGCTGCAGTCACCATCTGCAGTGAGTTTGGAGCCCATGAAAATAAAGCCTTTCACTGTTTCCCCATCTATTTGCCATGAAATTACTGAACTGGATGCCATGACCTTAGTTTTTTGAATGTTGAATTTTAAGCCAGCTTTTTCACTCTCCTCTTTCACTTTCATCAAGAGGCTCTTTAGTTTCTCTTTGCTTTCTGCCATAAGGGTGGTGTCATCTGCACATCTGAGGTTATTGATATTTCTCCTGGCAATCTTGATTCCAGCTTGTGCTTCATCCATCCTAGTATTTCGCATGGTGCACTCTGCATATAAGTTAAATAAACAGGGTGACAATATACAGCCTTGATGTACTCCTTTCCCAGTTTGGAATCAGTCCATTATTCCATGTCCGGTTCTAACTGTTGCTTCTTGATCTGCATATAGGTTTCTCAGGAGGCAGGTAAGGTGGTCTGGTATCTCGTTTCTTTAAGAATTTTCCACAGTTTGTTGTGATCCACACAGCAAAGGCTTTAGTGTAGTCAGTGAAGCAGAAGTAGATGTTTTTCTGGAACTCTCTTGCTTTTTCTTTGAGCCAATGGATGTTGGCAATTTGATCTCTGGTTCCTCTGCCTTTTCTAAATTCAGCTTGTACACCTGGAAGTTCTCAGTTCACATACTGTTGAAACCTGATTTGGAGAATTTTGAGCATTACTTTGCTAGCGTGTAAGATGACTGCAATTGTGTGGTAGTTTGAACATTCTTTGGCATTGTCCTTCTTTGGGATTGGAATGAAAACTGGCCTTTTCCAGTCCTGACTGAGTTTTCCATATTTGCTGGCATATCGAGTGCAGCACTTTCACAGCATCATCTTTTAGGATTTGAAATAGCCCAACTGGAATTCCATCACCTCCACTAGTTTTGTTCATAATGATGTTTCCTAAGGCCCACTTGACTTCGCATTCCAGGATATCTGGCTGTAGGTGAGTGATCACACCATCATGGTTATCTGGGTCATTAAGTTCTCTTTAGCATAGATTTTCTGTGTATTCTTGCCACCTCTTCTTTATATCTTCTGCTTCTGTTAGGTCTACACCATTTCTGTCCTTTATTGGACCCATCTTTGCATGAAATGTTCCCTTGGTATCTCTAATTTTCTTGATGAGATCTCCAGCCTTTCCCATCCTAATGTTTTCCTCTATTTCTTTGCATTGTTCCCTTAGGAAGCCTTTCTTATCTCTCCTTGCTATTCTTTGGAAGTCTGCATCCAGATGAATATGTCTTTCTTTTTCTCCTTTGTCTTTTGCTTCTTTTCTCATCTATTTGTAAGGCCTCCTCAGACAACCATTTTGCCTTTTTGAGTTTCTTTTTCTTGGGGATGGTTTTGATCACTGTCTCCTGCACAATGTGACAAACTTCCATCCATAGTTCTTTAGGCAGTCTATCAGATCTAATCCCTTGAATCTATTTGTTATTTCCACTGTATAATCATAAGGGACTTGATTTAGGTCATATCTTAATGGCCTAGTGGTTTTCCCTACTTTTTTCAATTTAAGTCTGAATTTTGCAATAAGAGTTCATGATCTGAGCCACAGTCAGCTCCCAGTCTTGGTTTTTCTGACTTTATACAGGTTCTCTATCTTTGATTGCAAAGAATATAATCAATCTGATTTCAGTATTGACCATCTGGTGATGTCCATGTGTAGAGTTGTCTCTTGTGTTCTTGGAAGAGGGTGTTTGCTATGACCAAAGCGTTCTCTTGGCAAAACTCTGTTAGCCTTTACCCTGCTTCATTTTGTACTCCAAGGCCAAACGTGCCTGTTGCTCCAGGTATCTCTTGACCTCCTACTTTTGCATTCCAGTCCCTATGATGAAAAGAACATCTCTTTTGGTTATTAGTTCTAGAAGGTCTTGTAGGTCTTTATAGAACCATTCAACTTCAGCTTCTTTGGCATTAGTGGTTGGGGCATAGACTTGGATTACTGTAATATTGAATGGTTTGCCTTGGAAACAGAGATCACTCTATCGTTTTTGAGACTGCATCCAAGTACTACTGCATTTTGGACTCTTTTGTTGACTATGAGGGCTACTCTATTTCTTCTAAGAAATTCTTGCTCACAGTAGTAGATATAATGGCCATCTGAATTAAATTCACCCATTCCAGTCCATTTTAGTTCACTGATTTCTAAAATATCAATGTTCACTCTTGCCATCTCCTGTTTGACCACTTCTAATTTACCTTGGTTCATGGACTTAACATTCCAGGTTCCTATGCAATATTGTTCTTATAGCATCAGATTTTACTTTTCACCACTCGACACATCCACAGCTAGGCATTGTTCCTGCTTTGGCTCAGCCCCTTCATTCCTTCTGGAGCTATTTCTCCACTCTTTTCCAGTAGTATACCAGGCACCTACTGACCTGGAGAGTTCATCTTTTAGTGTCATACCTTTTTGCCTTTTCATAGTGTTCATGGGGTTCTCAAGCCAAGAATGCTGAAGTGGTTTGAAATTCCCTTCTCCAATGGACCACATTTTGTCAGAACTCTCCACCATGACCAGTCCATCTTGGGTGGCCTTATATGGCATGGCTCATAGTTTCATTGAGTTAGACAAACAAAACCTGGTGCATAGCAGGACCGAGGGCAAGGAGCAGTGACCCCCACGAGAGACTGAGCCAGACCTGCCGTTGAGTGTTTGCGTGTCTCTTGCTGAGGCACGGGTCAGCAGCGACCTGCCGCGGGGACAGGGGCTCCGGCTGCAGCAGGCCTGGGAGGCATGGCATGTGGCATAAGTCCTTTTGGAGGAAGTTGCCATCAGTGCCCCTGTAGAGCCACCGAGCAGATGACCCACAAACTGGAGAACATTTATATCAAAGAAGTTCTCACACTGTTGCAAAAGTTCTAGGCTCCACAACATATTTCCCAACCTGGGGATCTGGGCAAAAAGACTCAGAACCCCCAGGGAAACAGACCCTTGGAGCGCACAACAAAACCTTGTGTGCACCAGGACCCAGGAGAAAGGAGCAGTGACCCCAAAAGAGACTAAGCCAGACTTGCCTGTGAGTGTCCAGGAGTCTCTGGCAGAGGTGTGGGTTGACAGTGGCCTGCTGCAGGGTCAGGGGCACTGACTACAACAGTCCTCGGAGCTGTGGCATGCTGGCATAAGTCCTTTTGAAGAAGGCAGCTATTACTGCCATCACTCCTACCATAGTTTGGCCAGAGAAAGGAACACAGTCCCAGCCATCAGCAGAAAATTGGACTAAAGATTTACTGAGCATACCCCTGCCCACCAGAGCAAGACCCAGTTTTACCCACAGCCAGTCCCTCCCATCCCATGGGGGCAAAAAGTCGGACAGGACTGAGTGACTTTCACTCAGGAAGCTTTCACAAGCTTCTTACCCTCATCCGTCAGAGGGCAGACAGAATGAAAACCACAATCACAGAAAACTAACTGAACAATGCTGTATATAAATACCAAGTATGTTTTTATATACAACAAGCAATTAGAAAATGAAATTTAAAAGATGGAACTTGTATGAACAAATCAAATATGAGGAACAGATATAAGAAAATGTATGTAATACCTCTACATTAATAACTAAAGAATAAAAGAAAGCCTAAATAATGGAAGTGTTTACAATGTTCATGGATTGGAAGACTAAATATTGTAATATATTGAGTCTATCTTTAGATTCAATGATGTGCCAATTAAAAAAAAAAAAGACTTCTTTTGGATGGAAACTACAAGCCCATTTCAATTTTTTTTAATAAAAAGAATAACCAAGACAATCTTGAAGAACAAAGCTGAAAAATCTATACTATCGGTATCATGGCTTATTATAAAGATATGATAACTAAGTTACTGTAACATTGGTGCGAGGATGGATAGATAAATTGTATCCGTCCGAGTCTAGTGAGGAGATAGCAGTCACAGTAAAGTCTATGTTGGCATGAGCACGGGCCAGAATGCCTTGGTTTCTAGGTTTTGTACGTGGTCTACCCATGAATAACAGGTGCCTACGAGGGCAGGGATTAGGCCTTTGTTGGTCCCCAGCATCACCTGCGTAGGATGTGGCTCAGAAGCCACAGTTGGGGATTCTTGCTGAATGAACATCTGAACAAGCCAGTAAAGAGATTTCTTCCGGCACAGATTGACCTTGAAGGCTTATGGGCTGGAAAACAGACCCTGCTTTTCTATTGGAATGTAACCCCTGGCCCAGGTGAACACAGGAAACAAAGCCTGCTGCTGCTGCTGCTAAGGCGCTTCAGTCGTGTCCAACTCTGTGCAACCCCATAGGCCTGGGTGAGGCTCAAAGGCAGGGCTAATGCCTGGGTCCAGTCACCTGTAGATGGAGGCCAAGGGGCAGGTCAGCTGTATGTTTTTGGTTGACTGGCCCAACTTGGAAATGTCAGAGGTGAAGAACGGCTGGATGAGCTCCTTGCTCTGGTTGCAAGGTACAAGGCAGGCTTCCACCTGCATCTCAGGCTGCAAGCGGCTGGACCACACCTTCTCATCGCCCAGATAGAGCCAGCAGGGCATTGGGTTTTCCAGGGACTCTTGGATGTAGCAGTACCCCAGGCGTTTGCGTTCACCTGGCACCCCACAGCGGTTACAGTCCTGCCAGGGCTCCCAGTGGGTGAAGATGATCTCCTCTCTACCCAGACTCAGGCTCTGATTCTGCAGAGGGTTTTGGCCTAGTCCTTTGTGGGTAATATGTAGCATGGTGACATCTTGGAAGTCTATCTCATATTCTACCACAAGGGCTGTGTTATTGTCCTCACAGCGATAGAGGCCTGTCTGGGAGGGCTGAGGTTTGTTCAGTTGGAGGCTGCCCCCAGGCAGTTTCTTTATGTTAGGCAGTGAGGAGACCAAAAAGGGACCTTCCCCCTGAAAGGAAGAAAAGTACCAGTACGCCTGGAGATGGTCACACTGCAGGGCAACATCATTGCCCGAGAGCAGGGCCTGCTGGCAGAGACTCTTATAGGCGCAGGTGACTAATAGCTGGGCACAGGGAGCAGGGAGAAAAAGGCCAAGCAGCCACAAGACGGCCAGCATGGCTACCTGCACACAGAGTACAGAAGGAAGCTGGGAACCACGGGGGCATTGTGAAGTCACCACAGAACACAGGCATCATCCCTGGGTAGCGGAATGGGCCCCGAGCCACTGCACTTCCAGGACTCCAGTCCAGTTCACGTCATCAAGTAATACCTTAGAGTCACAAACTCAAATGGCCACAAGAGCTGGGTAGGAAACATGAATGAACCTGTGTCAGAACCGTGAACTAAAAAGTCAAATTATTTATCCTTCACCTACCCACTCAATAGACAATGAGGGAATGGGTCAAAAGGCATAACTGAGAAGTCACTGATTTCCTATTTTGTAAATTGGGAGGGTTCCTTAATTAGCACCAAATCAGTTCCTTGAGGGGCTTCCCTGATGGCTCAGCAGTAAAGAATCCACCTGAAATGCAGGAGATGGGGGTTTGATCCCTGGGTGGGGAAGATCCCCTGAAGGAGGATATGGCAACCCACTTCAGTATTGTTGCCTGAAGAACCCCATGGACAGAGGAGCCTGGCGGGCTACAGTCCAGGGGGTTGCAAAGAGCTGGACATGACTGAGCAAGTGAGCATGCACCCACAGCTCCTTGACGGAGGGGAACTTCTCAAATCTTTGTTCACTGTGGCTTATGTCTTCACTCTCCAGGAGTTATCCCCTTTTCCATTATCCTCCTCGGGTACATCTCAAGTGGCGCTGGAAGACTTGTCCTCCTTGGTACATGAGTTTCTCAGCCTATTTTCTGTGTCCCAAAGTGTGGGACCTAAGAATTCTTATAAGCCTTCAGTCAACTCCATGTGTTCTGTTCAAGATGTTCCTCATCTCTCCCTCACTGCCTGTACCTTACACTCTATCAGGCATCCAGCGAAAACCAGATTATAATCCATTTGGTCTACCTCAGACTATCCTACATGTTTCCTGGGAGTACCTTAATTTATTTACAGATACTAACAATGGTTGAAAGTGAAAAGTGAAAGCGAAAGTTGCTCAATTGCATCCGACTCTTTGCGACCCCATGGACTATACAGTCCATGGAATTCTCCAGGCCAGAATACTGGAGTGGGTAGCCTTTCCCTTCTCCAGGGGATCTTCCCAACCTAGGGATCGAACCCAGGTCTCCCACATTGCGCATGGATTCCTTACCAGCTGAGCCACAAGGGAAGCCCAAGAATACTGGAGTGGGTAGCTTATCCCTTCTCCAGGGGATCTTCCTGACCCAGGAATCAAACCAGGGTCTTCTGCATTCCAGGCGGATTCTTTACCAACTGAGCTATGAGTGAAGCCCAACACAAAAATGGTTAATAATGATTTAATTGGTACTAATCCTCGATTTTATCTTTGACAAAAGCCAGGTTCTAACTGGACTTTGCCTTTCAAAGGTCTTCCCAATATGGGGCCAGCTTTGATCAACATTCACTCCTAGTGTCCTGCATTTCAACTGCTTCCCCTAAAGCTGGATGTATCAATAAGTATGTCATCTGCTTCCCAAAGTATCTCTCCATCCTTCTGGTTTCAAATAAGCTTTCTTGTTCCCTTTGCTTAGTATCTAAGCCAATGACATGTGTTTTTATTTTTTATTACATCAGCACCCCACTCTTGATTCTAATTTCTGTTATCACTCCAGATAGCCTATTTGCTATTATAATAAACTTCAATGAAATCTCAATGACTTACAATCACACAAATTTAATTCTCACTCGTGCTCCATATCCCTTGTGAGTTGACATTATAATCACTCAGGCACACAGGATTATTGAGCAACAGCCACCGCAAACATTTCCAGTTTTATGCCAGAGGAGGAAGAAAGATAGCTCATATCCATAATTAAATGCTCTAGCCTTCAGTGACACATGTCATTCGCTCACAGACCATTGGCCAGAAATGATTACATGGCACCAGCACTTCCCAACACAATGAAATTCTGCTATGTCCAGGAAACATTTAGTAAATGGCCATCAGCAGTATCTACTACAAGGAGTGTACTTTTATGTGCTATGCTGTGCTAAGTTGCTTCAGTCGTGTCTGACTCTTTGTGACCCTAGGGACTGTAGCCTGCCAGGCTCCTCTGTCCATGGGATTCTCCAGGCAAGAATACTGGAGTGGATTGCCAATGATAGAGTTAACGTAGTTGTTGTTGAGTCATGAAGTCGTGTCCAGCTCTTTGCAACCCATGAATTGCAGCATACCAGGCATCCCTGTGCTTCACTATCTCCTGGAGTTTGGTCAAACTCATGTCCATTGAGTTGGTGATGCTCTCCAACCATCTCATCCTCTGTCATCCCCATCTCCTGCCCTCAATCTTTCCCAGCATCAAGGTCTTTTCCAATGAGTCGGCTCTTTGCATCAGGTGGCCAGACTACTGGAGCTTCAGCATCAGTCCTTCCAATGAACATTCAGGGTTGATTTCTTTAGGATTAACTGGTTTGATCTCCTTGCAGTCCAAGGGACGCTCAAGAGTCTTCTCCAACACCACAGTTCAAAAGCATCAATTCTTCGGCACTCAGCTTTCTTTACAGTCCAGCTCTCACATCCATACATGACCACTGGAAAAACCCTAGCTTTGACGAGCTGGACCTTTGTTGGCAAAGTGATGTATCCGCTTTCTAATATGCTGTCTCGGTTTGTCATAGCTTTCCTTCCAAGGAGCAAGAGTCTTTTCATCTCATAAAGTTAATGCCATTCCCCAAATCCTCCCATCAGATCTCTCCTCAAGTTCTGTTGGCTAGAATCAGGTCCCATGTGCAGATCCAAATCTGTCCCCGAAAGGAAAGAAAATTTCTGTGAACGGCTTAAGACCATGAGAATTTGTTCTCCAGGACTGGCAAAGTGTAACCTTTAGAATTTTCCATCACAAACTGTGCTTGTTATAAAGCTTTCAAGAGATTATTGATGTCAAATTCTTGGAACAGCTAGGTTTGGACTACTGAGGTGGTGGTTAATTAGTGGGAGTGTGGCCAAGTGGTTTCAGGCCCAGGCTCTGGGATCAGCTTTTCATTTCTTGATTCATCTTTTATTAGAACAATCCATGCTCAGCAACTTCACCTTGTGCTTGGCATATCCATTTATTCCATAAATAAGTACTGCTTACTCATCTTGCACCAGGCACTAAGGATTCAGGCTAAGTCCCTGGCCTCTTGGAGCTTACATTCTAGTGAAGAAGGTATTAACTGGGATAAGTTCAGATATGCTGCATAACAGAAGAATTCTGGGATCTCAGTAACTTAACACTTTTTTTTTTTTTTTTTTTGCTCATCCTGTATGTCCAGTGTGGGTTGGTGGAGAATCCTACTCCACACAGTTGCTTCAAATACCATGGCCAATGGAGGCTGCACCATCTGCAGCATCATTAGCTGCTATGGAATGAGAAGAGAGGAAAGTGTGTCACACACTGGCACTTAAACACTGACCTAGGAGGGATCTACATTACTTCTGTCTGCAGGTCATTAAGAATGAATCACATAGCTCCACCTAACTGTAGAGGGGCTGAGAAATGTAGGGGACCATGTGGAATATTTGCTGAGCTGTATTGTCTTTACCTTGGGGGAAAATAAGATGGTAACAAGTAAATGACTAATACAACATCAGGTCATGGTAAGTGCTTTGAAGGAAAACAAAGTAGGGAGAAGAGAGAGAGAGTTTCAGGAGTGGAATCGTGTCCTCCCCGGTTCGTATTTGGAATCCCTAACCCCAATACCTTAGAATGTGTCTTCTTTGGAGACAGAACCTTTAAAGAGGTAGTTAGGCTTATTTATTTAGCAACAATTTATTTATTGATTGGCTGTGCTGGGTCTCGGTTGCTGCACACGGGCTTTCTCTAGTTGCGGGGCATGGGCTTCCCATTATGGTGGCTTCTCTTGTTCAGAGTAGAAACACTAGGGTGCCCTGGTTTCAGTAGCTGCAGAGCATGGGCTTAGTAGCTGTGGTTCAAGGGCTCCAGAGTACAGCCTCAGTAGTGATGGTACACGGGCGGGCTTAGTTGTCCTGGGGCATGTGGAAGGAATTTTCCCAGACCAGAAATCAAACCTATGTTCCCTGCACAGGTGGATTCTTAACCACTGGACCTCCAGGGAAGCCCCCAAGGGATTTGATTTCACCAGGGAGGTCCAAGGTAATTAGGTTCAAATGCGGTTGTTAGGGTGGGCCTTAATCCAATGTGAGTGGCATCATTTTAAGAAGGTGGCTTCCCTGGTGGTGGTGGTGGTGCTGCTGCTGCTAAGTCACTTCAGTCGTGTCCGACTCTGTGTGACCTCATAGACGGCAGCCCACCAGGCTCCCCCATCCCTGGGATTCTCCAGGCAAGAACACTGGAGTGGGTTGCCATTTTCTTCTCCAATGCATGAAAGAGAAAAGTGAAAGTGAAGTCGCTCAGTCCGTCCGACTGTTAGCGACCCCATGGACTGCAGCCCACCAGGCTACTCCGTCCATTGGATTTTCCAGGCAAGAGTCCTGGGGTGGGGTGCCATTGCCTTCCCCGCTGGTGGTGCTAGTGGGAAAGAACTTTCCTGCCGAGGCAGGAGAGGAAAGAGATGCACGTTCAATCCCTGGGTCTGGAAGATCTGCTGGAGGAGGGCATGACAATCCACTCCAGTATTCTTGCCTGGAGAATCCCAAAGACAGAGGAACCTAGCGGGCAACAGTCCATACAGTCGCAAAGAGTTGGACAGGACTGAGGCAGCTTAGTATGCACGCACACACGCACATCTTATAGGAAGAGAAGGTTAAGACACAAACAACACAGATGGAAGGAGGACCATGCGAGGACAGAGTAAGAAAGAAGGCGCTGGAGCAGCGAGTGGTGGCTGTGCAGCACTGGAGCGGCAAGGGACCAAGAGGAGACACCCCACGTCCAAGATCAGAGAAACCCTAGTAAGATGGTAGGCACTGAGTAACGGCATCAGAGGGCAGACAGACAGAAGCCACAATCACAGAAGACTAACCAATCTAATCACATTTACCACAGCCTTGTCTAACTCAATGAAACTATGAGTCATGTGTGCAGGGCCACCCAAGATGGATGGGTCACGGTGGAGAGTTCTGACAAAATGTGGTCCACTGGAGAAGGGAATGGTAAACCACCTCAGTATTCTTGCCTTGAGAACCCCATGAACAGTATGAAAAGGAAAAATGATATGACACTAAAAGATGAACTCCCCAGGTCAGTATGTGCCCAACATGCTACTGGATGGAGATCAGTGGAGAAATAACTCCAGAAAGAATGAAGAGACAGAGCCAAAGCAAAAATAACACCCAGCTGTGGATGTGACTGGTGATGGAAGCAAGGTCTGATGCTGCCAGGGTCCAGGCCCCATAGGATCCAGGAGAACCTGAAGGAAAAACGGCGTCGGCGGATGATTTAGAGAGAGATAAGGAAAGAATATTGTAGATAAGAAAACAGAGGAGAGAAAGAGGCTGATATTTCTTGGTTTACACAGAAAGCTAATAAAGTCTTAGAAGCTCAGGCAGGAAAGTGAACGCAGGGAGCCTCTATGTTCCAAGGGATCAGCCTGAAAAAGAAAATAAGAGAGAAAAAAAAGAAAAACATGGGGTGACCAAGCTTCTTTGAGCGAGGCCCAATAGCTTTATTTTTAAAAGGTACTTTTATACCTTGTCTTATACATAGAGGGAAATGAAAGATGCAAAGTCATACAGAGTCAGCCCAAACATTACATCTGTTTTGTCTTTATCGAAACCAGGATTTTTTATGCAAACCTTTCCCATAAACAATATTGTGTACATTATCTTCTGGCCTTGGAGGCCTGTGAACATTTTATGACCCTCTTTTGATAAAGGCTTCTCAACCAGAAAACTTATTTTCCTTTGAAATGCTTTTTCTTATATTTCTAATCTATGTCAGCCTCAGAAAGTATTAAACAAGTTATATTTCTCACAGAGCAAAGGTGCAGTGAGTTATAAGAAAGAACCAATTAGCTCAAAAGTCTGATGTGGTTAATTTCAAGGCTACACTTGTTTTTCTTACATTCCAACTATGTTAACTAATGCACTCCCAGGTGCACAGTGGATAAGAGATATGGGAACTTAGCAGGAAGCATTGGCCTAATAATGAAATCCTACACCAGCACTACTCTAATAACTTTTAACTCTTTGAAAGGCTCTATGGTTTAGGCTTCTCATGCCTCTCACAGTTGGGAGGCTGTAAATAATCATATGCATAGCTGCAAGAGTCTGGCTATACCTGCCAAGCAAGCTAGAATGCTAACAGAGGGGTTTTGATTGGAAATATTCCTCTCATGTCCAGGAGACTTATTAGCTATAGCCCTAAGTTAATTTTCTCCAGAGAAAGGTGGTCAGGAATAGCCCCCTGTTAATGTCAGAGGAGTTGGTGAAAGTCATGAAATAGTAAAACAGACAGATTCTGGTTTGGGGGTAGATGCTCGAGAAAGCCTAGGGAGCCTGTTGAGTCCTGAAGCCTTGCTTAACAGTTCTCTTCCACATGACCTTGTCATGGGTGGGATCTCCCGTGGTGGCTCCCGGCATGATGCTATAAAGAGCAATATTGCTTCGGAACTTGTAATGTTACGTCCATGAATCAAGGCAAACTGAAAGTGATCAAACAGGAGTTGACAAGAGTGAACGTTGACATTTAAGGAATCAGCGAACTAAAATGGACTGGAATGGTTGAGTTTAACTCAGATGACCATCATATCTACTACTGTGAGCAAGAGTCCCTTAGAAGAAATGGAGTAGCCATCATAGTCAACAAGAGTCTGAAATGCAGTACTTGGGTGCAATCTCAAAAATGACAGAATGATCTCTGTTCATTTCCAAGGCAAACCATTCAATATCATGGTAATCAAAGTCGAGGACCCAACCAATAATGCTGAAGAAGCTGAAGCTGAATGATTCTATGAAGACCTACAAGACCTTTTAGAACTAACACCCAAAAAAGATATCCTTTTCATTATAGGGGACTGGAATGCAAAAGTAGGAAGNTCATGGTAATCCAAGTCTAGGACCCAACCAATAATGCTGAAGAAGCTGAAGCTGAATGATTCTATGAAGACCTACAAGACCTTTTAGAACTAACACCCAAAAAAGATATCCTTTTCATTATAGGGGACTGGAATGCAAAAGTAGGAAGTCAAGAAACACCTGGAGCAACAGGCAAATTTGGCCTTGGAGTACAGCAAGGCAAAGGCTCATAGAATTTTGCCAAGAGAATGCACTGATCATAGCAAACACCCTCATCCAACAACACAAGAGAAAACTCTTCACGTGGACATCACCAGATGGTCAATACCAAAATCAGATTGATCATATTCTTTGCAGTCAAAGATGGAGAAGCTCTATACAGTCCGCAAAACCAAGACCGGGAGCTGACTATGGCTCAGATCAGTTCAGTTCACTGGCTCAGTTGTGTCCGATTCCTTGCAACGCCATGAACCACAGCATGCTAGGACTCCCTGTCCATCACCAACTCCCACAGTCTACCCAAACTCATGTCCATTGAGTCGGCGATGCTATTTCATCCTCTGTTATCCCCTTCTCCTCCCTCCTTCAATCTTTCCCAACATCAGGGTCTTTTTAAATGAGTCAGCTCTTCACATCAGGTGGCCAAAACACTGGAGTATCAGCTTCAACAACAGTCCTTCCATGAACACCCAGGACTGATTTCCCTTAGGATGGACTGGTCGGATCTCCTTGCAGTCCAACAGACTCTCAAGAGTCTTCTCCAACACCACAGTTCAAAAGCACCAATTCTTCAGCACTCAGCTTTCTTCACAGTTCAACTCTCACATCCATACATGACCACTGGAAAAATCATAGCCTTGACTAGATGGACCTTTGTTGGCAAAGTAATGTCTCTGCTTTTGAATATGCTGTCTAGGTTGGTCATAACTTTCCTTCCAAAGAGTAGGCGTCTTTTAATTTCATGGCTGCAGTCACCATCTGCACTGATTTTGGAGCCCCCCAAAAATAAAGTCTGCCATTGTTTCCACTGTTTCTCCATCTATTTGCCATGAAGTGATAGGACCGGATGCCACGATCTTAGTTTTCTGAATGTTGAGCTTTAAGCCAACTTTTTCACTCTCCTCTTTCACTTTCATTAAGAGGCTCTTTAGTTCTTCACTTTCTGCCATAAGAGTGGTGTCATCTGCATATCTGAGGTTATTGATATTTCTTCTGGAAATCTTGATTCCAGCTTGTGTTTCTTCCAGCCCAGCATTTCTCATGATGTACTCTGCATATAAGTTAAATAAGCAGTGTGACAATATACAGCCTTGACGTACTCCTTTTCCTATTTGGAACCAGTCTACTGTTCCGTGTCCAGTTCTAACTGTTGCTTCCTGACCTGCATACAGGTTTCTCAAGAGGCAGGTCAGGTNTGATGTACTCTACATATAAATTAAATAGGCACGGTGACAATATACAGCCTTGATGTACTCCTTTTCCTATTTGGAACCAGTCTATTGTTCCATGTCCAGTTCTAACTGTTGCTTCCTGACCTGCATACAGATTTCTCAAGAGGCAGGTCAGGTGGTCTGGTATTCCCATCTCTTTCAGAATTTTCCACAGTTTATTGTGACCCACACAGTCAAAGGCTTTGGCATAGTCAATAAAGCAGAAATAGATGTTTTTATGGAACTCTCTTGCTTTTTCCATGATCCAATGGATGTTGGCAATTTGATCTCTGGTTTCTCTGCCTTTTCTAAAACCAGCTTGAACATCAGGAAGTTCAAGGTTCATGTATTGCTGAAGCATAATGCTGCATTATTAAAACATTTTTATGGTGGGACTAATAGAGATCTAGTTTCAGGTTTAATGACTGTAATATACACTGTTACCTATATTAACTATATATTGTGCATTAGATCTCTAGGACTTATTTATCTACTTGTTGCAAGTTTGTGCCTTTAAATAACATCTCTCCTCCCCACCCTCTAGCTCCTATTAACATTTTACCCTGTTTTTATGAGTTTTGCTTTTTTGGATTCCACATTTAAGTGATATCATACAGTATTTGTGTGACTTATTTCACTTAGCATAATGCCCTCAAGGTTTCTCCATGTGGTCAAAAATGGAAGACTTTTCTTCTTTCTCATGAATAATACTTGATAGATAGATACATACATACATACACAGATAAATGATAGATGATCAGTCAATCATTCTATCTTGGCTACTGTGAATAATGCTATAATAAGTATCGTAGTGCATATATCTCTTTGACATCCTTTGAGTACATACCCAAAAGTGGAGTTGCTGGATCATATGATAGTTATACTTTTAACTTTTTGAGGAAACTCTTTATTGTTTCCTATAGTGAGTGAACAAATTTACATTCCCATCGATGGTAGACAAAGATTCCCTTTTATCCACATCTTTTCCAACACTTGTTATTTCTTGTCTTTTTTACAATAGCCATTCTAACAGTCGTAGGTAATATCTCAGCTTTTGACTTTCATTTCTTGGATGATTATTGATGTTTAACATCTTTTTTATTTAACTGTTGGCCACTGGATGCCTTTTTTGGAAAAATGTCTATTCAGATCTTCTGTCCACTTTTTAATCAGATTATTTGTGCAGTTTTTTTTTTTGTTGTTGTTATTGAGTTGTACAATTTTTAAAATTATTTTGGATGTTAACTTCTTATCTGATATATGGTTTGCAAAAAACTCTCACATTATGTTGGTTGCCTTTTCATTTTGCTATTTCTTTTACTGTGTAGAAACTTTTAAGTTTGATGTAGTTCCACTTGTTGATTTTAGTTTTATTGTATATCCAAAAATTCACTGCCAAATAAAACTGTCATTATTTTCAGATGATATGATTTTATATATAGAAAATTTCAAAGACTCAATAAAAAGACTGTTAGAACTAATCAACAAATTTAATAAAGTTTCAAGATATAAAATAAGCATACAGAAATTAGTTACATCTATACACTAGGAATGAAACATCTGAAAACAATATAGAAAGCAATGCCATTCACAATAACATCAAAAACAATGAAATACTGAGGAACACATTTAGTCAACCGAGTGAAAGGTATGTACAATGAAAAGATATAATGCCTGCTAAAGGAATAAAATTAGACATAAACAAATGGAAAGATATATTCATGGATCAGCAGAATTAATATTGTTAAAATATGCATGCTACTCAAAGCTATCTATATAGTCAGTGCAACCCATATCAAAAACCCAACAGAATTTGCCACAGAAATAGAAAATCAGTCCGAAAATTGTACTGAACCACAAATAATCCTGAGTAGCTAAAGCAGTTCTGAGAAAGAACAGAGCCTTAGGCACTACATTCAAATCAGTAATATACTATAAATTCAAAAGTAATTAAAACAGCATTACTATTTCTCTAGGGAAATTTAAGAACATTCACTCTAAGTGGAAGATATAAAGGTCTTAGGTTATATTGTGCTTCCAAGCACAATTTTTAAAAAAAGTTTCATTTTTCAGAACTTTTCATATATTTGGAGTTATGGATAAGGGATTATAAAACTCTATGAAGTTTCATTAATAGTGGGTATAAAAGCTTCTTTCATTCTTATGGAATCTTTTCATCCCTTTGATCCCTCCTGACTGTTCTGGAGACTGTGTCGATACCTACCTCTTACCAGGTTCAAATAATCAATTTTGTAACATGTAACTGCATTACTGAGGGTTTCCTACAGGCTGAGTGAATTAAGTCTCTTTCCCAGACACAGCACTTCTGAGCAACAGCACATTTCAGGCTTGCCTGAACTCTACTTATAAGTGGCAATCCTAAAGACCAAAAAAAAAAAAAAAATGGTAGAGCTGGAGAAAAGAAAGTACAGTGAATTACAGTGTATTTTTAGACTTGGTTTCATTTTCACTACTCACCATTAACACATTGTTCCTGGTCTATTCAGAAATTCACATAGAGTCAATGATTNAAAAAAAAAAAAAAAGTGGTAGAGCTGGAGAAAAGAAAGTACAGTGAATTACAGTGTATTTTTAGACTTGGTTTCATTTTCACTACTCACCATTAACACATTGTTCCTGGTCTATTCAGAAATTCACATAGAGTCAATGATTACTGCGTCAGACACTCAGTTCTTACAGATATATCAGTATAACTGCATTTATACACCATAGCAACTCAGAGAAGATCTGATAGTTCCCCACACTATTTAGGTCAGGAGACAGGTTCAAAGAGAAAAAATAATGTAGACAGGCTGAACAGCCAAGAATTAAGTAACTGATTTGCTTCCATATAGGCAAAATAATTAGTGTAATTATTCCTAGTCACAGGCTTTCTGCCTCCATGTCAAAATTCAATGAATTTTAAAATGTGTTGGATTCCAAAGAGCTTATATATTTTTCAAGACAATATATTTAAATTGTCAAAGAAATTAAGACTTCCTCTCCATGTTCCACTCTCAGATGGCATTTGGAAGTTCCAGAATCAATATTTCTTTAAGCTTCAAAATAGCCCAGAGCCAACTGGTGAGACAACAAACTTCCTTTCCCCAATCCAACTCATCAGCATTTAACTGTGCCAACATGGCACAAATGTACCTTGGATGAGAAGTAAAACATTCAGTCCAAATCAAGAGGGTTTTGACCAACATGATGCCTAATAGCTTGTGTGATTTTCTCTCTACACAAATGCCAATCCCCTAAGAACTGTCTAGGTCCTTGTGACCTCAAATAAATGACTCCTTGTGAGTCTGGATATTCACTTTAGGTGAAAATAAGCTCTGTAGACCATAAAACATGTTGCCATCTTTCTGTAAAATAAATGACACATTAACAAAATGCCAAGAAAAATTATCATATTATCTTCCCTCATAACTCACTTGTCTAATCACCCATATTATTCCTTTTAAGCTCCATTTTGGTTTGTATATCCTTCTAGGTGACTATTCTGTCTTCTTAAAGATGCATTTCCCAGAGTTAGTGGGGAAGGGGTTTGGGTTCAAAACAACTGACCCCTTCATTGGTCTCAAGCCAGTGAGAGCAGAAACAGTATATTCTGGATCAGTTTAAACTGAACTTATACAATTTGTAAAGCAAAAGAATGCAAACAAGCTATTATCAGTCTTTACCCTTAATCTTCTTTCAACATTTCTATTTTAATTTTTTTTCATTTTATTTTTAATTTTTTTTAGTTTTCTGATTGCTCAGTTTTACTTTTAATTTTTTTAGTTTTATTTATTATTATTATATAATATAACAGCTCTTTCATTTGCTTTACCAATAAATATAGGTATTTTCACATCTATATCTTATTTCTCATAAAATTATATCTCACATTTCATAGGAGCCTTATGAAAAAGTCAACACGAGTAAAGAGAAACTGAGTACCTAGTTCAGTTCAGTTCAGTCACTCAGTCATGTCTGACTCTTTGTGATCCCATGAACCGCAGCACGCCAGGCCTCCTCGTCCATCACCAGCTGCTGGAGTACCTAGAGGCTTTCGCAGGTTCTCTCAGCTTGTAGGGGAAAGAGCCAGGAACTGAATGGAACTTTCTACCACCAAAACTTCTGCTCTTCCTCACCAAACTCAGTGGCCCAAAGATGACCAGGTCTTTGTATTTTGTATATAAGAGAAAAGGCCTAAATTGAAAAAGGCTCACATGGCTATCCCCTGAAGGTATGAGCTTGGACAACCCACTGAGCATCTCTGTACNCGTCCATCACCAACTGCTGGAGTACCTAGAGGCTTCCGCAGGTTCTCTCAGCTTGTAGGGGAAAGAGCCAGGAACTGAATGGAACTTTCTACCACCAAAACTTCTGCTCTTCCTCACCAAACTCAGTGGCCCAAAGATGACCAGGTCTTTGTATTTTGTATATAAGAGAAAAGGCCTAAATTGAAAAAGGCTCACATGGCTATCCCCTGAAGGTATGAGCTTGGACAACCCACTGAGCATCTCTGTACAGTTTCCTTTATAAAAAATGGGAATAGCCACAATCTTTCCCTGCAGAGGTATTCCCTGGTGGCTCATACAGTAAAGAGTCTGCCTGCAATGCAGGAAACCTGATTTCAATTTCTGGGTCAGGAAGATCCTCTGGAGAAGGAAAAGGCAACCCACTCCAGTATTCTTTCCTGGAAAATCCCATGAATGGAGGAGCCTGGCATGCTACAGTCAATGGAGTAGCCAAGAGTTGGACACAACTGAACGACTTCACGTCACTTTCCCTGCAGAATCTTCAGCTTGATTTCCTGTTTTTACTCTCGCCATCCACAATTGATTCTTCAAGCTGTAGCCATAGCAATATTTTTTAAACACTAATGCCCTTTGCTTGCTTCCCAAGGTGTCTCAGTGAGTAAAGAATCCACCTACAGTTCAGGAGACACAAGTTTGATCCCTGGATCAGGAAGATCCCCTGGAGGAGGGCATGGTAACCCACTCCAATATTCTTGCCTGGAGAATCCCATGGACAGAGAAGCCTGATTTGCTGCAGTCCACAGGTTCACAAAGAGTCAGACACAACTGAGGTGACTGAGCATGCACATATTCCTACACACACCCTCTAATACTTTGTACACAGAATCAAATAATGAAAAATGTTTACTCTTATTTACAAGGCCCTACAAGATCTAATCTACATTGCCTCTTTAATTTTATTGTGTGAAGTGAAGTGAAGATCACTCAGTCATGTCTGATTCCTTGCATTCCCATGGTCTGTCCATGGAGTTCTCCAGGCAAGAATACTGGAGTGGGTTGCCATTCCCTTCTTCACGGGATCTTTTCAACCCAGGGATCATACCCAGGACTCCCGCATTATAGGCAGATTGTTTACCATCCAAGCTACCAGGGAAGCCCACTCCCTATTCAGTCACTGCACTACAGATACCCTGGCCTTTTTCACACTTCTCAAAAAACCAATCTCACTGTTGCTTCACAGCTTTTACTCTTACAGTTGCCTCCCCCTGCAACGTTCTCCCCATGGCCGGCCCATTCTCCTTGTTCAGGTCTCACCTTAAAATCCATCTCCACAGAGAGGGCTACTCTATTCTATCTAATTATCTCTATATAATATCTATCTGTGCCCTTCACATCAGTCTTGACCCATCACCCCAGTTCTTTATTTCCATAACACTTCTCATAAATTACCTTGTTTCTTTGTTGCCTTTTCATCTATTTCCCTTTTTCCCATTCTCCACATCTTAACTACAATACATGCTCCGTGAAAGCAGGGACTATTGGTCTTATTTACCATTCGATCTCTATTCTCTATTGTGTCCCTAGTGCCTAATAACAGTGTTTGGCACATGATAGGAGCTCAAAAAATATTTGTTAAATGACACCAAGGCACCTGTAAATAGCCACATAAATAAAAGATTATAAATTCAGATCTCAAATTTGTAAGTATTTTCTTAGTATCTCGGCCAAAGCTAATTG
Organism: Oreotragus oreotragus; assembly: GCA_006410675.1. Lineage (NCBI taxonomy): Eukaryota > Metazoa > Chordata > Mammalia > Artiodactyla > Bovidae > Oreotragus > Oreotragus oreotragus. The sequence goes on from SJYX01011710.1 coordinate 587,678, forward strand.
TCCCACTGTTTAAAAAGCTGGTATGATTAAGTAAGGGTTTTTTAAAGAATAAATTTTGTAGAAAATTATTTTTAAGTATTAATGCAGCAACTGAGGTCACATGTGCCATCTGTGGAAAACAGCCTTAACACTAGAATAAGACTGTAAGACTATAGGACCTGGATCAGTCAAGGTGCATAATCATTAGATTACAATTATATATTTACTTTAAGGAAATGAAACAATACTTAGTCTTTATTCATTCCTCTAATTCCAACTTTATCAATTTAGAACACCTATAGATGCACATAATTTCCCTATTAAAATTTCCTCATCTTATCCATCTCCTCCTTTGCCTTCCCTTCCCAAAACTCTTCGGGATTACGAAAAATTACCCTGCTATCTTAGACAAAAGAGGAAGAGAAGACTCAGCCCTAGAAAGAAAAATTCTCCCTACTCTCCCCACCCTCTAAGAGTGAAACAGAAACTGATATCAATGTATTGAGCTACCAAAGATGACTCCAACTCAAGATTTTCCTCTTCTTTAAACTCCACATAGATTTCTAGTCAGGGCCAAGAAAGTTGTTTTCAGTGATTCTCTATATTCATGGAATCCTAAGTTTTTTGTTTGTTACTTGTTTGTTCTTAATTTATTTTTAATTGGAGGATAATTGCTTTACAATATTGTGCTGATTTCTGCTGTATAAAGACATGTAACAGTCATAAGTAAACATACCTCTCTTCCCTCTTGAGCCACCCCACCACCACCACCATCCCAGGCATGTAGGTCATGACAGAGCACTGAACTGAGTTCCCTACACTATACACCTTCTTCCTGATAGACTGAATCTTAAGCTTATAATCATAACTAAGTTGTTAATACCTTTGAACAAGAGCTATATCTCATATTTATTCTGAAAGCATAGGACTTAATTGATGTCCAAAAACACTTATATTTAACTTCTATCAGTTAATATAAATCAAGATATCCAATTATATTCTTATTCTTTGATATTTCTCATTATTAGTCTTACAAAGAGAAGACCAAGCACCAGCACGTAAAATACTGAAGTGCAGAAAAGATTCTCTTAAAAAATGCTTTACTGCAGAGCTTGTAAAACTGAACATTAATTGATGCAAATGTGCTTACATATATTTTAATGTTTTTATTTTGAGGTTAACTTTTAAGGTGTTGATATTTTGTTTTTCAGAAGAGACATTTTCTTTATGCCTGTGTTAGCTTATTCTAATATTCAGTTCAGTTCAGTTCAGTCTCTCAGTTGTGTCCGACTCTCTGCAACCCATGAATTGCAGCACTCCAGGCCTCCCTGTCCATCACCAATTCCTGGAGTTCACTCAAACTCACGTCCATCGAGTCCGTGATGCCATCCAGGCATCTCATCCTCTGTTGTCCCCTTCTCCTCCTGCCCCCAATCCTTTCCAGCATCAGAGTCTTTTCCACTGAGTCAGCTCTTCGCATGATGTGGCCAAAGTACTGGAGTTTCAGCTTCAGTGTCATTCCTTCCAAAGAACACCCAGGACCGATCTCCTTTAGAATGGACTGGTTGGATCTCCTTGCTGTTCAAGGGACTCTCAAGAGTCTTCTCCAACACCACAGTTCAAAAGCATCAATTCTTCCCCATTCAGCTTTCTTCACAGTCCAACTCTCACATCCATACATGACTACTGGAAAAACCATAGCCTTGACTAGACAGATCTTTATTGACAAAGTAATGTCTCTGCTTTGAAATATACTATCTAGGTTGGTTATAACTTTCCTTCCAAGGAGTAAGCGTCTTTTAATTTTTGGCTGCAGTCACCATCTGCAGTGATTTTGGAGCCCAAAAAAATAAAGTCTGACACTGTTGACACTGTTTCCCCATCTATTTCCCATGAAGTGATGGAACCAGATGCCGTGATCTTCATTTTCTGAATGTTGAGCTTTAAGCCAGTTTTTTACTCCCCTCTTTTACTTTCATCAAGAGGCTATTTAATTCCTCTTCACTTTCTGCCATAAGGGTGGTGTCATCTGCATATCTGAGGTTCTTGATATTTCTCCCACAATCTTGATTCCAGCTTGTTCTTCTTCCAGCCCACCATTTCTTATGCTGTACTCTGCATTATAAGTTAAATAAGCAGGGTGACAATATACAGCTTTGATGTACTGCTTTTCCTATTTGGAACCAGTCTGTTGTTCCATGTCCACTTCTAACTGTTACTTCCTGACCTGCATATAGATTTCTCAAGAGGCAGGTCAGGTGGTCTGGTTTTCCTCTCTTTCAGAATTCTCCATAGTTTATTGTGATCCACACAGTCAAAGGCTTTGGCATAGTCAATAAAGCAGAAATAGATGTTTCTCTGGAACTCTCTTGCTGTTTCCATGATCCAGCGGATTGTGGCAATTTGATCTCTGGTT
>SJYX01011710.1:624520-671644 GCA_006410675.1 Oreotragus oreotragus
ACACCCTCCCATCCTAAAACTCTTGTGAGGAATGGCACAGGAGGTGTGGACTCAACGCGGCTCATGTCCTCTGACCTCAGGGACTCTATAGCAACAACTAAGCACCCAGGGAAGCTCCTCAACAGGGGACTGGGGAGAAGGCATGTGGCCCCTGGGGCCCTTCTCATGCTGTGTGTGTTCTCCCCAGTATATGCTGCAGGCAAAGCTGCCACTTCCGGCGTCCCAAGCATTTACGCCCCCAGCACCTACGCCCACCTCTCCCCTGCCAAGACCCCGCCCCCACCAGCCATGATCCCCATGGGCCCTCTCTACAATGGGTACTCTGGAGACTTCGACAGGAATAGCTCAGGTGAGGCCCTGGGGACAGCCAGGAGTAGCTGGTGGGAAGTGGAGGGGTGCAGGGAGGCTGGGCCTTTGGCCATTAAGGGGTCTGGAGTTGGAAGAGGGATTGGGGGCAGGGGGCTGGGAATGCAGGGTTTTGCTCCTGACAGCCAATCTCCCCCAGTTGGCGGCCACAGCTCCCAGGTACCCCTGCTTCGTGACACAGACAGCAGCGTGACCTCTGGTGAGAACCAATCCTTACGAAGTTGGACATGCCTATAGGGGAGGGGGGGTGCTGGTCAGCATCCAACCTCTGGAACCGATCACCTCCAACTCCTGTCCCTAGAGATCCGCAGTGGCTACAGGATTCAGGCCAACCAGCAGGACGACTCCATGCGGGTCCTATACTACATGGAGAAGGAGCTGGCCAACTTCGACCCTTCTCGACCCGGGCCCCCCAATGGTCGTGTAGAACGAGGTAAGCCTTAGGATCTGAGGGATTCTTGAGGGGGCTGGGGGAAGCAGGTCTCCCTGATAACTGCCCAGGGATGCTTGCTCCACATCCTGAGCACAATCCCTCATTCCCTACCATGGCCACGGTGAAGTGTACAGAACCCTGCAGATCATCACTAAATAGGTGAGAAGCCTGGGGCTCCCTTGAGAATGTATGAGCTAAGTGAGTGACACCGCTGGGCCCCGGGGTTCCTGACATTAGATCCTGACCGCCTCCCACCAGTAAGAGACGTCTTCCTTCCCTACAGCCATGAGTGAAGTCACTTCTCTCCACGAGGACGACTGGAGAGCCCGGCCTTCACGGGGCCCTGCCCTCACCCCCATCAGGGATGAGGAATGGGGTCACCACTCCTCCCAGAGTTCCAGGCGGTGGGAGCAAGAGGCTCCCCTGGAGCGGCCAGGGAACAGCCGGGGTGCGGGGCGGCCCCGAGCTCGCTCTGTGGATGCTCTGGATGACTTTACCCGGCCGGGCTCTGCTGAATCAGGGAGGAGATCTCCCCCGAGCAGTGGGAGGAGAGGCCGGGCTTATGCACCCCCGCGAAGTCGCAGCCGCGATGACCTCTACGACCAAAACCAAGACGACTCCAGGCACTTTCCACACTCCCGGGATCCCCACTACGATGATTTCAGGCCTAGGGACCAACCTCATGCTGACCCTCGCGCCCGCTACCAGCGCTCCCGGGACCCTCGGGATGATGGCTCCAGATCCAGGGACCCCCCCTATGACGGGCGGCTACTAGAAGAGGCCTTGAGGAAAAAGGGGCCAGCGGAGAGGAGGCCTTACAGGGAGGAAGAGGAAGAAGAGGCCTACTACCCTCCAGCGCCTCCCCCTTACTCTGAGACTGACTCTCAGGCTTCCCGGGAGCGGAGGCTTAAGAAGGTGAGTGAGAAGGCCCTGAAAGCCTTCCTGGACCCTCTTCTCCACTCCTCTCTGGCTCATATCCATCTTTCTTTCTCCCTTGCAGAACTTGGCCCTGAGTCGGGAAAGTTTAGTCGTCTGATCTCAACATTTTGTATGTAGTTTTTGTATTTTTTTTTTNTTCGGCGACCACAACATCCAGTACCAGTTCCGCACAGAGAATAATGGAGGACAGGTGAGGCTGCGGGCCCGGAGCCCGGCGGGCAAGTGGAGGGTTGAGTCCCGGGCGGGCTGGCTGGCGGGCTGGGAGGGGCTCGGACCTGGCCCCTGCCCGGGCCCCAGCGCGGGTCTCGCTGCTCTGCCGCCCCCTGCAGGTGACGTACCGCGTAGTCCAGGTGACTGATGGTCAGCTGGACGGCCAGGGCGACACAGCAGGCGCCGTCAGCGTCGTGTCTACGGCTGCCTTCGCAGGGGGGCAGCAGGCTGTGACCCAGGTGGGTGTGGATGGGGCCACCCAGCGCCCCGGCCCCGCTGCTGCCTCTGTGCCCCCAGGTCCCGCAGCGCCCTTCCCACTGGTAGGTGCCCAGCATCCTCTGGGGGGATCAGAAGGGGTACTGGACACACTTTGTTCTTGGGGAGCGCCAAGGGGGTGGGGCACGTGGAACTAAGATGCTGCCTTCAGGCCCTCAGGTCAGATCTCTTGTTTTGCACGATGAAACCTGGGGCAAGACCTTCAGAACATCTTTTTTTGTTTTGTGAAATGGGAATCATGGTCACAGGGCACTCTCTTAGAGTTAAAAGTAGGTCAGCTCCCCCAAGTGATTGCTTAGTATCTGTCAAGTTCCAGGGCTGTGAGACACAGGGAAGAGTGGGACACAGGGGTTCCCCACTCTCTGTAGAGAATGCAGTAAACATCAAATATGGTGGCTAGGGGATGGACTGGGAAGCAAAGATGGCTAAGGGTGGCCTCTGTCCTCCTGCTCCCTAGGCTGTTATCCAAAATCCCTTCAGCAATGGTGGCAGCCCGGCTGCTGAGGCTGTCAGTGGGGAGGCCCGGTTTGCCTATTTCCCAGCGTCCAGTGTGGGAGATACCACGGCTGTGTCCGTACAGACCACAGACCAGAGCTTGCAGGCTGGAGGTAAAGGAAGGAAGGGGCCAGGGCGGAAGGCAGGGGAGGCAACAGGCCTAGCAGGGAGGGAAGCTCCCCACCAACCCCTAGCCAGTTCTGACTCTACCCCCAGTTTTAGCACTAACCCCCGCTTTCCCTGCAGGCCAGTTCTATGTCATGATGACACCCCAGGACGTGCTTCAGACAGGAACGCAGAGGACAATTGCACCTCGGACACACCCCTACTCCCCGTACGTGCAGGAGACCTGGTCCCAGGAGTAGGGGACGCTGGGAGGGCCTGTTGTGGGCACCCAAGGAAGAGGAGGTTTTCCTGGGATGGGAATCAGGCAGTTGAATACACAGCAGGCAGTTGGTGTATTTTTTNCGTGCAGGAGACCTGGTCCCAGGAGTAGGGGACGCTGGGAGGGCCTGTTGTGGGCACCCAAGGAAGAGGAGGTTTTCCTGGGATGGGAATCAGGCAGTTGAATACACAGCAGGCAGTTGGTGTATTTTTTGGTCAGCTTCTGCTTTTCTAGTTTAAGTAAAGAAAATACAATTTCCTCCCTTTCTCTGTGTCTACATATCGATTTGTCTTGCAGAGATCATTTTTCAGTCTGACTCTTTAATAAATGTTTGGACACACGGGCTGGATATAACATGTACCCATTTTTTCCATTCTCTTCTAGGAAAATCGACGGAACGAGAACGCCACGGGATGAGAGAAGGAGAGCTCAGCATAATGAAGGTAAGGTCAGGCAGGAGCTGCTGGGCCTCATGGGCTCAACCCCAGCTGGGTGTTTGGAGTCACAGATCAGTGGCCGGGTTATTGATCCATGTGCTTGAGAGGTGTTGGTTGAATGCTGGGAAGGCAGAAGCAGAGAGGCTTCTTGTCAGGAGCAGATATAGGCAGGAGGCATGAGCTGTAGTTTATTTGTCATCCTGGCTGGTGACTCTCAAGTAATGACCAGCAGTTTAAGTGACGAGTTTCACATTCATGTGTGGATTTTCTGTTGCTCTGGGAAAGTTGGGCTGCTCTGGTGCAGCTGGACCTGCCTTCCCATGTGGCAGCTGGTTTGCTCAACGCCCCCCCCACCCCACTGCCAGCCTGGCTTCTAGTAGTAGCTCTGATCTGAGAGAGAGTACATCTGAAATGAAATTGCAGGAAGTCTGTGTCTCTGGCTGAGACCAGAGCATGAACGTGTCCAAGGAACACTTCCACTCAAATAGCTGTCATTTGGCAGATACTTCCTGAAGGAGGATTCTAGGCTGGGCAGTATGTGCCCTGTGCTAGGTATGGGACCTAGCGTGGAGTGTTTAGGAAACTCGGGGTGGCTCAAGATAGTGTGTGACTGAACACTGACTGGAGGAGCAGGTGATATTTCCCCAGGGAGGTGGCCTTTGGGAGTGCCTGTCCAGCAGAGGGAAGCATAGGAAGTCAGGGTGGAGAAGGGTTGCTCCGGGGGTGCTGGTTTGGTTGTAGCAGAGGTTCCTTGTGGAGTGCTTGAAAGGGCCAAGGAGAGCCTTGAATGTCAGGGTGAGGTTTTGAGAGTCCTCACTGTGTTTGATGGGGGGTGGCTGACGCAGCTATGCTCTGAGCGGCTCGGTGATTTCAGACCTTTCCTCAGCATATATGTGCTAGGTCCCAGTCCCTGTTCTAGGCCTTAGATACACCCAGATAATGGAACGGGCACCTTGGCTCTCAGAAGGTGTTCATTCTGGTGGGAGAGACAGAAACTACACAAAAGTGCAATAAGACGTCAGGGAACGTAAGTCATGTGTCACGTGAAGGAAGATAAGGCTGGTAAGGACTTGGAGGGTTATGGCGGCAGGGAGCTCTGTGGGCCTCTCTCGAAGTGAGGCTTGAGCAGGCGCCTGAATGGGCTGGCCACAGTCCTGAGGAAGAGGCCCAGACAGCTAGGGATAAGCAAGAACAAACACCCAGCCCAAGCTGGAACAGACTCGGTGTGATTGAAGAGCAGGAAAGAAAAGAGGAAGTTGGCGGAATCATGGGAGGACTGGCCAGGGCCAGATCACACAGGTCCTGTCACAGCCCTCCCAGGGCCCCCACTCCTGGATCTTTGTGCTGGTTCGAGGGGAAGTCCGCAGAGGGGCTGTATATCGAGACTGGATACTAAGGGTGATGGGATGCCAGAAGCTAGGAAAATAGGAGGTGACTGCAGCTCTGGGCCTCAGACAGGACAGGGCGTGAAAGGGGGTCAGGGGAGGGGACAAGCTGTAGGGGAGAAGAGGCCAAGGCTGAAGAATCAGGATTTTATGATGGGGTCAGGTTCATTTAAAGGGAAGCAGTGAGCGTGAGCTTGGTTTTGGGGTGTGGTGGGTTTGAGGGGTCTCCTGTCGGCTCCCGGGCAGTCCCAGCTCTACTACACACCAGTCGTGTGGCCTTGGACTGGTTCTTCATCTCTGTGCCTGTTTAGTCCTGTGTACGAATGTGTTAACATGACTACCCCAGGGGCTCATAGTGAGGGTGCAGCGCGTTGAGACGTGAGTCCTCAGCTACCCGCAGGCTAGGGTGCTACCTGGTAAGACCACAGCAAACAACTCTTGGAAGATGAGCCAGTCACTCTCCACCCTACTGTCACTCTGCCTCTCACTGGCTTAATCCAGCTCCCAAGTCTTGACTCTTCCTCATCCTATAAAAGTCAGTCCTGCTCATGACCTTGCCCTTTCTGACCAGCTGCAGCCAGCCCACTCTCTCCTAACCTGCAGAACGTTTGACCCACCCTCTGCCTGGCAGCCTCCCTGTACCCTTGGCAGTCTGGCTCAATTCTCTACCAAAACGGCTCCATTTAAGGTCACCCATGACGACCTCATTGCCAAATCCACTAGCTTCCTTTCCTGCCTGCACTCCAAGCATCTGGCCCTGCCCGTTCCCCTCCTCTCGGGAACGTTCCTTTCTGCTCTCCTCGCCCTGGTTCTCCTTCCGAGCCTGTTCCCGAGGCCAGGGCTTCCTGGTCACCTGGAAAGCTTGTTAATGATCACCATCTCTAGGTCGTCCTCACAAGATGCTGAATGGGTAGGTCCGAGGGGGTCTGGGAGTCTGCGCTAAAACAAGATCCCCAGGTGACTCTCCGTGATGGTAAAGTTGGGAAGCTGCTTTGGCTGTTAGTGCCTCTTGGGGTCCAGCCCCTTCTTCCAGTGGTCAGGAGGGTGAAACATCAGGCCCGGGGATGGTCAGTCTCCCCTAGGCCCTCTCCCCAGATGTTGGTGTGTGTCATTTGTCCCAGGAGAGGGTCTGCGGGCTTTCTCCAGAAAAGTGTGTGACTCCAAAAAGATCAGACTGTTCCCTGATGTCCTCCCAGGGCTCCCCTACCCCGCGCACTGCCGACAGCTGTCTTTCTGTTCCATCTCTCGTGCTCCTCTGGACCCATATTTTGGGGTGCTCGTTCCAAATTTCTATTGCTGGATGTCCTTGAAGCATCTCACACTCAACTTGTCCAAACCAGAACCTGCCGTTGTCCCTCCTTCCCAAAGCCGCCTCCTTCCAGAGCAGCAAGAGGGATCCCTGCAATGACTACCCCAGCCAGACCCGAGAGCCAGGCCACTTCGGCTCTGCCCTCTTCTTCCCTCACAGCCGCAGGACCCGAGACGCTGTGCCGAAGTGGACCTGCAGTCGACCTTTTCTGCTTTTCCCTCTTTCCCATGTTTCTTGATATCACAGGGGCCCATCACTGGGCCGCAGGCAGGTGTCTTCAGGGCCCCCAAGGAAGTCAGTATACTTGGTGTAGCAGAAAGGGGAGTGGTGGTCCCCAGCAGTGACTGGGGGGCCAATGTGTCTGTCCTGCCTGAAAGGTGGTCTCACAGTGCCTGCCATTGCTGCCGTGTCAGGATTTGGGCTCACTGCTACCAGAACCTCTGAAGAAGCCAGAAATCCAGATCTTTACGTGAAAACTAATTTCTTAGTTGCTTTTTCTATTTCATTGGTTCTTACTCATATGTGACCAATTTATTTGTTCTGCTTAATTGAGGTTTAGTTTGCTGGGTGTCTTCCCCCAGCTTTTTAAGATGATTTTTAAACCTTTCTTTTTTCTCAATATAAGCCTTCATAGTTGCAGATTTCAGTCTTATACTGCTTTAACTTCATGCCATTTGGATATGTTGTGTTTTCTTGTTATTCAATTTGGAATGTTTCTTGTTTTCCTGATTATTTTTTCACTGACCCATGGGATTATTTAGAAATGTGTTGTTTAACTTAGGAATGTTTATGGGTTTCTGGATATCTTTTTTTTTTTTTGAACATTTATCTATTTGGCTGCGTTGGGCCTTTGTTGCATCATGTGGGATCTTTCATTGCGGTGCCCAGACTCTCTAGTTGTGGTGTGAGGGCTTAGTTGCTCCACAGTACGTGGGGTCTTAGCTCCCCAAGCAGGGGTTGAACCTACCTCGCTGCATTTGCCAGGCGGATTCTTAACCGCTGGGCCACCAGGGAAGTCCCCTGGTATCTTCTTGTTACTGATTTGTAAATGAGTTTTGTTGTGATCAGAGAACATACTTTGTGTATAATTTAAGTCCTTTGGAATTTACTGAGACTTTATTTTACGGCCCTGAATACAGTCTATCTTGGTGAAAGTTTCTGTGTGTGCTTGAAAAGGCATATCTGCGGATGTGTGTGGAGTGTTCCATCAGTGGTAACTAGGTCACGTTGGCTGACAGTGTTGAGATTTTGTCTTCATTTTTTTGCCTGCTTGTTCTGTCAGTTACTGAGGAGTGTTGATGTTTCTAGTTACATTTGGGGATTTGCCCATTTCTCCCATTAGTCCTGGCAGATTTTGCTCTAAGCCATGTTTTCAATGTTGTGCGGCTGTGGCTTACGCCTGCTGAAGAACAGACACGGCCTTGGTCTGACTGGTCTTCCTCCGTTTCGGTTGTGCCGAAGTGGTCTCCCCACGCCACAGGCCTGACCACAGGCCAAGAAGGGCCCCGGACTCGAGGGCTAGACCCCGCGGGGAAGAGCACACAAGGTCCAGACCCACCGACAGGGCATTCAGGGCCTTCACAACCTATTTCTGCCACCTTTTCCTGTCCCCCTGCCCCAGCTCCTGCGCCCGCCGAAGTGTTTCCTTGTCGCCTTCTCTGGGTTTCCTGAGGCCTGTCTGCCCCCTGTCCTTCCTCTCAGAAGCCAACCCCCATCTTTCCATTCGGAACCTCTCTCTGAAGAGACAGTCCACCCCACTCCACGCGGAAAGCAGCGCTCCGCCTGGGCACTCCCCGGGCACTGGGTTCTGTCTTCAGTTGTAACTGCCAGCGTGTGGTGTCAGTGTCTCCCATTCAAGAGAATTTCACGTTGGTGCTGTGAGTGCCAGTCCGACAGCGACCGAATCTGCCGTGGACTCTGGCCTCGCAGAGTGCCCTGCACACAGTAGGGCAAGCAGTAAGTTTTGAAGAAGTAAATATGAGCTAGACGTGTCCCCTGGCCCCAGCCCGGCCCCCGGTGAGGAAGCGAGGAGTGGGCATGGGATGCGGCTGCAGCATGGGGCCCAGGCTCAAGGATGCCAGACTGCAGGAGGGCAGCGAAGGGCATCTGTGTGCTCGTGAGCTCCTCGGCTGGCGCCTCAGAATGCATGTGGAGGCCGGGCGGACCCAGCTCAGCGGCTGTTTGGGGCCACAGATCCCCAAAGACCGTAAGACATGGCCACCCTGGCTGGGAAGGTTCACTCACCAGGGTAGTGATGGGGCACATGGCTGTGCACTCTCTGACCCCAGGGCCAGGGTCAGGCGAAGCTCAGTACCGGGCAGTATTCTTATTCCTGTGGTAAAGGGAGGTTGTGGGAGGCAAGAGAGGAGAATGAGGGAGGAAGCAAGTCCATGTGGGAGCGTGTTGTCTCCCAGGCCAGAGTGGGGGCACTTGGAAGGACCGGTCAGCAGCGAGTGGACAAAAGCAAGCGCCGGGGGAAGACAGTCGGGTTTTCCTCTAGTGGCCAGGCACGTTCTTTGAGGGAACAGCTGGGTTGAGGGGCAGTGCTGGCCTCAGGAGGAGAGGGGGTCAGGGACAGCCTTCTGGCCCACCCCACTTTTCTCACTAGCATCCCTACCCTCTCCCCCAGTCACCCAAACCTGAGAAAATACCCTCCTTTACCCTCCTTTCCAAATCCCACCCACAGTCTCCCCTCCCTGTAGTGACCACTTGCATCTGTCCGTGGACTGCCTTGGCAGGAGGGTGAGAGTATGGGGCCAACTGGGCCTTCTTGTGTGTCCCTAGCAGTGCCTTGTACTATGCTTAGAAGGTGAGGAAAGGCTGGGACAGCTTTCTCAGTGAGCCCCAAACCAGGGGTCTCAGGCTGCAGTGCAGGCAGCCCCCAGGCCACTGTCATAAGTCGTGACAGGCCACAGCAGGGATGCATAGAAGCCCTGTCTGCAGCGGGCAGCTGCCACTTAACTCAGCAGACAGTGAGACAGTAGTGTGTTATGATTCACACATGTGGACTTTCCAAGTAAAATCTGCCAGTAGCTTGTCAAACCTGGCCTTCAAGATAGGGTTCGCAGTGTTTGTGGGTGACCCAGTGAGTGCCCAGATGATGGGCCAGGCCCCTGAGAGCTGCAGTGCCAGCCGGGGAGGCTGGAGATTGTAAGTGGAGTGAGATGTGGTCGGACTGGGATTTTAATGGTGAAGAGAGAAACAGAACTGTGGGGTCCAGAACTTGGGATACATGAGTGCCGCCATGGAGAATCAAGTTCAGGGGCTGTGGGGACCGGACGGGGTCACCCGGGTCCTGTGTAAAGGGGCTCTGGCCCCTTCTTGCCTCCCAGGGACACGTGCCCACTGCACCACAACTCCTTTTTTCAAAAGAGGCCAGTTGTTATGTGAACTTTTCTAATTTTTAAATGTTGACTCAAATGTTTCAAAGCCTGCTGGGCCAACCAACAGAACAAACCCCGCAGCCCCTCAGCTGTCGATGCTTCCCTGAGGGTACATGTGGCACTTGAGGGTGGCACTTGAATTTCTTGGTTCCCATTGAGGAGCCATGTGGAGCGGGCTGAGCCGGCTGCCTGGGTTCAGGTCGGGCCCCTGCGCTTGCTGGCCATGTGACCTCGGGCAGGCCTGGCTGTGCCTCGGCAGCCTCGGCTCTCATGGCATCTGCCATGGGAGGTGACTTGCCCAGGCACAGAGGGAGTGCTGTGGACACAGCCTTGTTCCTGCTGTTCTCGCCGCAGTGGAGCGGAGGCGGAGGGACAAGATCAACAACTGGATCGTCCAGCTTTCAAAAATCATTCCAGATTGTAATGCAGATAATAGCAAGACGGGAGCGGTGAGTGTCCCCCGGTCCCCCAGCCCCCTTGCAGAGAATCTGTCTTGAGTGCTGGGCACGGGAGTCGTCTTGGGCTGAGATGACTGGTGGGCATCGGCCACCAGGCAGTGCTCACTGATGCTCATGCCCACCGCCCCCTAGAGTAAAGGAGGGATCCTGTCGAAGGCCTGCGACTACATCCGGGAGCTGCGCCAGACCAACCAGCGCATGCAGGAGACCTTCAAGGAGGCCGAGCGGCTGCAGATGGACAATGAGCTCCTGCGGCAACAGGTGAGCCACAGGGCTGGGAGGCCGGGGACAGGGGCTGCCCAGGAACCCCAGGCCGTGGGGAACCAGCTCTGGCCTCCTGTCCCCCGTGTCTGGCAGATCGAGGAGCTGAAGAACGAGAACGCCGTGCTCCGTGCCCAGCTGCAGCAGCACAACCTAGAGATGGTGGGCGAGAGCGCCCGGCAGTGACACCACCTACCGTGCGGCGGGGGCTGCCTCCGGGCCCCCACCGTCCCCTCCCCCAGCCCTTAGCACAGAGAGGGACAGACGCCCCTCCCCCAGCTGCGTTTTTTATAGTAGATTTTTAACAAAAAAATGGGGAGAAATAATGCATTTCTGTGGATAAGCGCCCACCGCCCTCCTCAACTTGGAAACCGTATCCCCTCCCCCGTTTGTCCGTCCCCCTTCTCCCGGCCCCCACGCAGCCCAGCACTTCTAGTGGCCTCGCCTGGAGGCCAGAGGGAGGAGGACAGAGCCTCTGCCACACCCGCTGCCTCCTCGGACTCGAGGTACTGAGACCAGGGTGCTTATGGGGAGGAGGGGGTCTTGCGGGGGGGCCTGGACCCAAGCAGGGAGGCCACGTCCCACCCCACCTCTTGTTTCTGGAACCCTGCTCCCCTCTGGGTGTGTGAGTGTGTTCTAATTTTCTTTATGGAAAAAATGGACAAAAAAAATAGAGAGAGAGAGGTATTTAACTGCAATAAACTGGCCCCATGTGGCCCCGCCTTGTCTGGCTGCATATTTGTTCTTCTCAGATGTGGGGAGGGGTCCAGGGTCTACGCAGGGCTCCCGGGGACAGGGCCTCGCCCTTCTGTCCGTGGCTGTGTACCCGGCCATCCCGCACTGCCCGGGACCCAGTCTGTTGGTTGTACAGATGGGGGAATGAAGGAAAGAATAGTGTCTTTGAGGCCCCAGGGGGTGCATATGTGGTGTAGGGGGCAGGGGGAGCCAGGGTCAAGGATATGCCACATGGTTTTGGAGGAGAGGCTGGGGTCTTTCATGTCACCAGGTCCTAAAATCAGCACTATCTCCTGACCCTGCCCTTCTGGGCTAACGCCCTCCCCTCTGCACCAGCCAATGGTGGGGCCTGGCCTTGAGCCCCCAACCCTCAGGGAGGGCAGATGGCCAGGAAGCCAGACTTGGCCCGTCAGCCTGTCGCCTTGCACCGCGACTCTGGCGCCTGTGCTGTGACCCCTGCCCCTGGTTGATGATGAAACCTGGCCTGAGCTGAGACGATGCGATGATGCTGGGGTGGGGGGCGGTGCTGCTGTGTCTCCCTGTGGGTGAGCATGCAGCCCCCTTGCAACTCCAGCCACTCCCAGGATCTAGGTCTGGTCACCTTGCTGAACTCGCCCGCCCGCACCCATCCCAGATGCCCCCAGCTGCTTCCTTCCTTCCCTCTGAGAGCCCCGTCTCCTGTCCTGGCCATTCCTCTATTGGAGAGTGAGGCCGTGTGCAGCTCGGGGAGACTAACAGATGGCAGGAAACTTACTTCCCAGGGTCCCCTGTTTTCATGCTTTTCGAGTGGGCCTTGGCAGCAGTTCAAGGCCAGGAAGAAGAGTTCATTCCTTGGCAGCACCATCCCCAGGCTCATAGGGTTGTCACTGGATGGCCCGGGAGTGAGAGAGAGAAGATGGCCAAGGGCCTCTCTCTCGAGTTGCGATCTGCTGTTCCCCTGGGCCGTGTGCACCCTAAGATGGTTCAGGTCGTATGTAGCAATGAGATTGCCACAGCCAGGCATCCTCGGTTCAGCTCCTCTTCCGTCGTATGCAGGAAGCCGGCCCTCCAAACAAAAGCCTGATTTGTGGTGTTTGCCAATGTCTGTGGTGTAAGTACACCCACCAGTGGGGTTTCAAGGTGCCAACATGATGTTCCCGACTGGAGTTGGGCTGCACACAGTGCGCTCATTGAGCCAGCACAAGAGTGGTCCAGCAGACCCACCGTGCCCTCCTGTGTTTTCTGGAGGCCTGGTGATGAGGACACGACCCAGGGTGGAGACCCAACTGTGCTTCTGGCTGACCACGCTTTGGCAGTGTCTTAAATCTTTGCCTTCAGCTCCTCTCCCTAAAAAGTGAAGAAGATGAGTCCATGGTCTTCCCTGATGGGAGTCCAGTGGTTAAGAACCCACCTGCGAATGCAGGGGACATGGGTGTGATCCCCAGTCTGGGAAGAGTCCACATGCCACAGGGTAACGCAGCCCATGCTCCATGACTACAGAGCCTGTGCGCTGCAACTGCTGAAGCGCACACACTCCAGAGCCCCTGCTGTGCGACGAGAGAAGCCAGCGCAACAAGCCCAGGCACCGCACGGAAGAGTAGCCCCACTGCCGCAGCTAGAGAAAGCCCACGCGCAGCGATGGAAGGCCCCAGGGCAGCCATAGATAAATAAGCAATTAATCCTTAATTTAGAAGTCTTAGGTGGGTGTGGTGGGCTCCTCTCCCAAGAGCAGGGTTTGGGAAGCCGGGGGGTTGGTGGCTGAGAAGGCAGCTAGGGCCTGAAAGCAGAGCAGAGCCGGGGATGGGGCGGGCAGGAGCTGCTCAGAGGCAAGGTCGCACTCTGAGTTAACACAGAAGTGAGTCAGTGTATCTGTTGGCTTGTGAGGTGCAGTCATCGGATGCTCGCTGTTACCGTCAGCACTGTCCTCTTTGGCCAAAACTTCACAGGAACATTTCCCAGATCCACAGGGCCAGGTCTTAAGGTTCTGACCCTTGAGAAACCCCACACGTGTGCTGGGGGCTCCTGTGGACATGAGCTCCTGCACTCGGGCGCCCCAGTGTTCCCTCCCAGAAGCCAACCTCTATCCAGTGCCACTGTGGTTTACTGAGTGCCTGCTCTGCATTAAGTCCTAGCCTGGAGAGTGGTGACCAAGGTAGATGAGAAGAATATTCTCGTGGAGCTGGTATCCTGGTCAGGGAACTAGTGAACTTAAAAACAAGGAATCACTTGTGTTTAGGAAATGCTGTTCACGAATAATAGAAACGATGGTGGGAGAGTGATGGGGCGCCCGAGAGGTGACAGCCACACTGCTTACGAATGACGAGGTCAGGAGCGGTGGGGGTGAAGAAACCTTACTCCTGCCTTTCGATCCGCTCTACCGGAGGGGCAAAAGGGAATTTTTTCCTGAAATCAACAAGGTGATGTCATGTCAGGGAAAGTGTCTCCCAGGTGGCTGACTAGAGGCGTGTGTCAGCGGTCGTGTCTGCCCCACCTCCTGGACACACCTCTGCCAGCCGAGGGTGACACAACCCTGTTCCCTGTCACCCCTGTTCCCGCTTATCTCTCCCGCCTTTTCGGCGCCACCACCTTCTTGGAAATGAGTCGGGCCAAAGGGGAGAGGGCTCCGCATCTCCGCCTCCCCCAGGAGGACACATAAAAGCATCTGTAACTGGGCTCCCAGACACCAGAGCAGGTCCTAGACCTAACGGCAGGACGGCCAGACAGACGGCACAATGGCACTGAGCACGCAGACCCGGGCTGCCTGCCTTCTCCTCCTTGTCCTGCTCAGCCTGACCAGCGGCTCCGTTCTCCCTCCCCAGGTGAGAGCCCACAGTGCCTGGGGCCCTGGAGGGCAGCCGGAATCTCTACGGCCCCTGGGAGACAACGGGAGACCCCCAGCATGGGGGGTGGAGCTCAGGGCAAGGGAAGGAGGGGACAGGCAGCTGTTCAGAGTGCAGAGATGGGGTACCAAGCGGCAGGGTCTGGGGAGCCCTGATCTAATTCCGCAGTGATTTACTGAGTGCCTGCTCGGCAGTAAGTCCTGTTCTAGACAGCGGTGACCAAGCTGTAATAGTCTCATGGAGCTTGAATATTCTCATGAATATTCTCATACATCCTGGGCAGGAAACCAGCCAATGAACTTAAAACAAGGAAATACTTGTGTTTAGGAAATGCTATTCCATGAATAACTTAAAAGATGGTGGGAGAGTGATGGTGGGGGTTGGCTATTTGTGAGAAAATGTTATTTGACCTATGTTTGGGAGGATAAGAGAAGGGGGCAGCCAGCAAAGACAGAGGTGGGGGCAAGCACGGTGGACCCAAGGAGCAGAGGGCTGGGTGAGTGAAGGAGATGGTAACTGGGGACGAGACCAAGGGGCGGCCCTGCTAAGTCTTGTAGGCAAGTGCAGAGGAAGCCCTGCAGGCTTGGGGAATGGGGAAAGCTGAGATCTTGACTGATAACACGTGGGGAAAGGGTTGTAAGGGGCAAGATACAGGGTGGGGATGGGCCTCCAGGCCACGGAGGGTCCTCTGGAAGAGAGAGCAGCTGTAGAGAGAGGAGGGGACAGATCTGGGATGTTTGCAGACAGGAGAACTGCCCTTGGGAAGGAGAGGAAAGGTCTGAACCAGAGGCCACTCCTGGGACTCCTGCTGAGCCAGGAGAGCCGGGGGAGCTAGACTGAGCTCTGCCGGGGCCCTGCGTCCTCAGTACCCCCTTTTGCTTTTCACAGACACGACAGCTCACAGACCTCCAAACCCAGCACACAGCTGGAGCAGCAGCTGGCTTGACGGTAAGAGCCCCTGGGACTCCCCTCTGAGCTTCGCCCGCCTTCCCGTGCCTGCGCCCCCTACGCCTGGCTCACTGCCCTTCCTTCCCACAGCCCGTGCTCCAGAGGCAGAGACGAGACACCCACTTTCCCATCTGCATCTTCTGCTGCGGCTGCTGTCGTAAAGGCACGTGTGGGATGTGCTGCAAGACGTAGATCACCCCCCGCCAAAAAGAACCCCCTCGTGCCCTCCTCCCTTATTTATTCCTGCTGCCCTCCAACAATAGTCTTGAAATAAAATGGCTGGTTCTAGCTCCTGTTTTCCAAACCAGAGTCTCTGCTTTCTTTGCTCCCTGCCCAGGTCTAGCCCAGAGGCTTGTCTTGGGCCCTTTCTCGGAGGGCCAGTCCTCCTCGGTGGGGTGTGCAGGGTCTGTGTGCACTGGGAGGTCTCAAGGAAGCTTGGTGAAGGATATGTTTTCTCTTCTTCCCTCACTTCAAAAGACCTTGAATTTACTTTGCAACAGCAGGGAGTGAAAGTTCAAGTTTCCTCTTTGAAATCTTCTTAAAAACAGGGGTAAATTCAGATCCCTAGCAAAGGTTCTCAGAGCAAGGTCTGGGGACTCCTCCAGGGCCCCACAAAGTGGAGACAACTAAAGATGCTGCCTATCTTTCTCACACTCACTCTCTTGAGAACAGACAGTGGAGCTCTCCGGAGGCCCCACGACATGTGTTGATCTTATCCTTCTGACAGCTAGCTGATGGTGTGCTCTGTGTCTTGTCCTTTAAAAATGTCCCAGTTTCGGGACTTCCCTGGTGATGCAGTGGTTAAGAGTCTGCATGACAATCTGGGAGTCTCGGGCTCGATCCCTGCTACAGGAACTGGGACCCCACACGCTGTGGGGCAACTCAGCCCAGGCTCCACGACAGGAGAAGCCACGGCAATGAGAAGCCTGCACATCACAATTAGAGAGTAGCCCCCACTGGCTGCAAGCAGAGAAAGCTCACTCGCAGCAACGAAGAACTATTGCAGCCAAAAAAATTGTAAAAGATAAAAAATACCGAGTCTCAATTTCTAATAGATAAAGCAACTATAAAGATGACTCACTAGAACAAAAGGTTTTTGAAGTTCTCAACAAGTTTTCAGAGTAGAAAGGGGTCCTGAGACCAAAAAGTTTGAGGACCACTGGCCTTCAGGGAGCAGACAGATGCAGTAAATGAGTGACGCCTGATGGATTTGTTTCATAGGAGCGTCTTCAGTTGTATGCTCTCAGTTAGGACACGCTTGGCCTGGAACTCATAGGACAATACCATTCACCTCCACAGGGCTTGAATTCCCTCCCTTTCTTCTTGAAAACTGCATTCCTCTCAATTTATGTGGTTTGCCCACTTTTGATAGAAGAGGAGATACAAGATGCATTTCACTATCATCTTAGCCCGTGAGAGCACATCAGCGCTAGCACGATGATAATGGGCCTCAGCCACTTGGCTTCAGTGTCGTGTAAAGATAGGGAGTGAGGAGGCTGCGGGTCCCCTTCAACGAGGGCTGCCAGGCAGGGCTGCTGCACCCACTGGCAGACCAAACATCACTAGAGCTACTTTTCAAAAGAAGGTGGCGATCCTTATTTTTATGTGAAATTTCCTGATTCCTAAAATCTTGGCAACTGATTAAAGGAATCCAATTTTTAAAAAATCAACACTCTGGGAGCCAAACTAAACCCAGCTGGGAGCCAGATTGGTTCTGCACACCATCAGCTCCTGCCTTGGAAGCCACAAGAGGCTCGTCCTCTGCCAGAGGTTTTCCTAAACAGAGATGGAAGGACAGGGAGAGGAGGGGCTGTGTGGGGAGCTTGGCTGCACCTCTCAGCTGTGGGATTTCTCGGGCGTCCTCGCCCCACTCTGAAACCCCACCTCCTCATCTGTAAAAGGAGAGAAGCTTCTAGAGCGCTCAGTTCTTTGGACTGTCATGATGCTCAGCAACAGAAGAGTGTGAGGTGGTTTTGGAAACCGACCAATGCCTCATTAATGGGAAGCATTCCTACTGACAGAGCGGGTGGAGGCCTCTCAGACCCTCTCATAAATAAATACCCCAGAGGTGGGAGACTCGAAATCGCTGATTTCATTTGATGACACCAGGGCTTTTTGAAAAAATATTTATTTTTATGTCTTTATTTGGCTGCACCAGGTATTAATTGCGACATGCGGAATCTTTGTTGCGGCATGTGGGATCTAGGTCCCTGACCTGGAAGTGAACCTGGGCCCCCTGTATTGGGAGCGAAGAGTCTTAGCCACTGGACCACCAGGGTCATCCCCACACCAGTGCTCTTCTCTCAGCTTAGCCAGTCCTCCAGGTGGTCCTAGTGATGGGAAACAGAGGCACCCAAACACCAGTGTGCACCCAAATCTCCCAGAAGGCCTAGTGAAAGGCAGACTTGGCAAGTCCAGGGTGGGGCCCTGGAATAAGCGTTTCTAACAAGCGCCCAGCTGAGACTGCTGCTGCTGGCCTGGGGGCCACTCTTGGAAGACCCCTGTTGTTGGCTGACGGCAGAGAGCGCCTCTGGGTTAGACCAGGCTCCCAGTCAAGAGCATGTGGAGCAAGGGGGCGCAAGGGCTTGATTCTGTCCTGAGGGGAGCTTTGCTCAGTCTGTACAATGTTTTAGGTGAAAACTGGGCCAATTCGTAAAGACTGAGATATTTCACGTAGACATCTGAACTCCTGCTGTTACAGACCAGACTAGGTCCCTCTGAAATTCATGCGCTGGGGTTTCCCTGGCAGGGCTTTCCTGGGGGCTCAGATGATACAAAGAATCTGCCTGCAATGCGGGAGACCTGGGTTCAGTCCCCGGGTTGGGAAGATCCCCTGGAGAAGGGAGTGGCTACCCACTCCAGTATTCTGGCCTGGAGAATTCCATGGNCGCTGGGGTTTCCCTGGCAGGGCTTTCCTGGGGGCTCAGATGATACAAAGAATCTGCCTGCAATGCGGGAGACCTGGGTTCAGTCCCCGGGTTGGGAAGATCCCCTGGAGAAGGGAGTGGCTACCCACTCCAGTATTCTGGCCTGGAGAATTCCATGGATGGTATAGTCTATGGGATCACAAAGAGTCAGACACAACTGAGCAACTTTCACTCTCTGGCAGTCTGGTAGTTAGAACTCAACTCAGTGCTTTCCCTGCTGGGACCTGGGTTCGACCGTTGGTTGGGGAACTAAGATCTTGCAAGCCACATGGCCAATTAATTAATTAATTAATTAAACGTAAACGTTGGTGTCTTAACCCCCAATGCAATTGTGTGAACTTATTTGGTGATAAGGTCTTTTTTTTTTTTTTTTCCTTTTGATTGCTTGGCTCAATATGTGCGATCTTTGTTCCTGCACCAGGGATCAAACCCCCATCCCCTGTGTTGGAAATGCCGAGTCTTAATCACTAGACCATCAGGGATGTCCTTTGATAGAGTCTTTACAGGGATAATCACATTAAAATGAGGTCATTAGTTCAGTTCAGTTCAGTCGCTCAGTCGTGTCGGATTCTTTGCGACCCCATGAATTGCAGCACGTCAGGCCTCCCTGTTCATCACCATCTCCTGGAGTTCACCCAGACTCACGTCCATCGAGTCCGTGATGCCATCCAGCCATCTCATCCTCTGTCGCCCCCTTCTCCTCCTGTCCCCAATCCCTCCCAGCATCAGAGTCTTTTCCAATGAGTCAACTCTTCGCATGAGGTGGCCAAAGTACTGGAGTTTCAGCTTTAGCATCATTCCTTCCAAAGAAATCCCAGGGTTGATCTCCTTCAGAATGGACTGGTTGGATCTCCTTGCAGTCCAAGGGACTCTCAAGAGTCTTCTCCAACACCACAGTTCAAAAGCATCAATTCTTCGGCACTCAGCTTTCTTCACAGTCCAACTTTCACATCCATACATGACCACAGGAAAAACCATAGCCTTGACATAGCAATGAGGTCATTAGGTGGGTCCTATCCAGTAGGTTTGGTGTGCTAATAAAAAGTGGAAATTTGGACACAGAGACCCGCATATAGAAGAACACCACGTGGAAGTGGAGACTCTAGTCTCCAGCACCATGAGACAATCTGTTGCTGTTGTTCAGTGCTAAGTTGTGTCTGATTCTGGTTTCCCTCTCCTTCACTATCTTCTGGAGTTTACTCAGACTCATGTCCACTGAGTCAGTGATGCCATCCAATCATCTCATCCTCTGTTGTCCCTTTCTCATCCTGCCCCAATCTTTCCCAGCATCAGGGTCTTTTCCGGTGAGTTGGCATGGCGCTTTAGCATCAATGGCCAAAGTATTGGAGCTTCAGCATTAGTCCTTCCAATGAACACCCAGGAATGATCTCCCTTAGGATGGACTGGTTGGATCTCCTTGCAGTCCAAGGGACTCTCCAACACCACAGTTCAAAAGCATCAGTCTTTNATGGCGCTTTAGCATCAATGGCCAAAGTATTGGAGCTTCAGCATTAGTCCTTCCAATGAACACCCAGGAATGATCTCCCTTAGGATGGACTGGTTGGATCTCCTTGCAGTCCAAGGGACTCTCCAACACCACAGTTCAAAAGCATCAGTCTTTTGGTGCTCAGCTTTCTTTATGGTCCAGCTCTCATATCTGTACGTGACTACTGGTGAAACCATAGCCATGAGACAATAAACTCTATTTTTTAAGCCACCTGACTTACGAGGCTTTGTCACAGTCAGCCTAGCAAACCTGCCTTACCTGGAAAGACCCGGTGATTGGGCAGCACTGGTAGCTGGATCTGAGTGGCACCTCACCTTTCTGTGGGCACAGGCTCTCTCTCTCAGGTCCCTGCGTCCTCCTGTGGGCTGGGGACCTGGGTGCAGATCTCAGCAATAGCACCCTCTGTGGGACACACTCACCTGTGCAGCCCGCCCCCAGGGACAGCCTTCAGTTCACACCCAGAGAGATGGTGGACTCCCCAAACTAGACACACAGCTCCAACGCGGCTGGTGTTGATGTGGAAGGCTGTGACATCTGAGTCCTCCAAGATCTCCATGTCCTCCCCCAAAGCCCACGCACCAGGTCCCTCTCTTCTCTGGGACCCAGGCGTTCAGGCCCCACCCCACTCTCAATGGGCCTTTGTCCCTGCCTGGGAAAGGCACGGGCAGAGTCTGACATCATGAAGCCTGAGGCGGGGGTGGGACTCCTCATCCCCCTTGCCCCCAGGCTTCTCTGACTCCTCACTCCCAGTCTGGGGATTTCCCCGCCTTGACCCATCCCTGTGCCTCGGGGCCGGGTTCTCCCTTGGGAGAAAGGGCCCTCTCTCCCTCCTTTCCTCCCCAGGGATGAGGGAGCCTAGTGGGATGCCGTCTATGGGGTCACACAGAGTCGGACACGACTGAAGTGACTTAGCAGCAGCAGCAGCTCTGGCCCGAANCCCTGTGCCTCGGGGCCGGGTTCTCCCTTGGGAGAAAGGGCCCTCTCTCCCTCCTTTCCTCCCCAGGGATGAGGGAGCCTAGTGGGATGCCGTCTATGGGGTCACACAGAGTCGGACACGACTGAAGTGACTTAGCAGCAGCAGCAGCTCTGGCCCGAAGGACGACAGAAGATGCCCTAGTGTGGCTGAGCAGCTCAAGATCAAGCCACTACTACACTTAGGGGACGACAGAGGATGAGATGGTTGGATGGCGTCACTGACTCACTGGACATGAGTTTGGGTAAACTCTGGGAGTCGATGATGAACAGGGAGACCTGGCATGCTGCAGTGCATGGGGTCTCAAAGAGTCAGACACGAATGAGTAACTGAACTGAACACTTAGTCACACCACCTCCATGCAAAGGTCATGACCGGGCCTGGGGCAGCAGGAGGATCCCTCTGGAATCTGTGCACAGAGGGTCTCCACCCAGCTCAGAGAGTCAGCACAGCCCGGGTTGGGCACCCTCGCGCACCAGGCACTGTGCTAGGGAACACAAGGGTGAACAAGACCGACAGACAGGCGGAAGTCTGAGCTCAGATGCCAGTGGGGAAGCAGCTCACTGAGGGTGCAGGTGGGCGAACGAGGTGCTGAGGGCCATGGAAGGGCCAGGCAGCACGTAAATATTTTATTTATGGCTGTGCTGGGTCTTCACTGCTGCTCGCGGGCGTCCTCTGCTTGCGGCGAGTGGGGCCACTCTTCGTCGTGGAATGAGGGCTTCTCCTTGCCAGTGGCTCCTCCTGTTGCGGAGCACGGACTCTAGAACACAGGCTCCGTGGCTGTGGGGCAGGGATGTGGGTGTCCCGTGACGTGTGGGGTCTTCCTGGACCAGAGATCGAACCCATGTCTCCTGTACTGGCAAGCAGATTCTTTACCACTGAGTCACAAGGGAAGCCTCCGGGGCAGCTTTTACATAGCGGGGCTCGGCTGGCGGAGAGGGGCTGGTCAGCAGCGGATCGGGACGTGGATCAGGGCAGGGGAGTTTCCAGGAGGAAGGAACAGTGCCAAGGCCTCCAGTGAGGGTATCTGAGGAACACACTTGTGTACCCACTCTGTGATTAGGAAGTTTAACTCAGGCGTCTGTCCCCCCGCAGGACAGATTGGGAGGAAGCAAAGCCCTGTGCTCCTGAAGGTCACGTTCTCACAGGAGGAGACAGTTAATACATGAAGTCATTTCTGGTGGCAAGAAGAGCCTGCAAGAGAATAGAGCAGGGTGTGGGCACCAAAGACGACACCCCCTAGGGCAGATGGAGGGGACTGAAGCCGAGAGCCAGCTCTAGAGCCTGCCTCCTTCTGGTCACACTGGTCTCGTGGCCTCCCAGGCCTAAGGTTATTACTAAGATCGCCACCAAGATCCCCCAGAAGCTGAGGACAACACATTCTGCCTCTCAGCCTGAGACTTCCAGAGATGTTAGAGACACCCGCCCCGCCCCCCAACCGTCCTCCCAGGGACCCAGAACTAGGGTGCGCGGGGATGGAGCGGGGAATGAGTGAGGCAGCCATCCGCAGCCCCTCCAGGAAGGAGCTAGTGGAACCCAGGCGTCAGGCTGCCCAGTTCGAGCTGTGGTGACAAGGGCCCTTTGTGCCCCCCTCCCCCGGGGGCAGGGAGGAGCTGGGGCCTGGAGGCAGGCGGCCCCTGGCACCCGGGGGGTGGGGAGGGGCTGGCAAGCGGGGCCCTAGACCCTGGGAGGCCAGGGGACTGTGAGCAGGGCCGGCGGAGCAGGGGGTGCAGAAGCAAGGGCATCAGGTGAGTACTGCAGCTGAGAGGGCTGGGAACGGGGAGGGAGCAGAGGACCCGGGTTGAGAGCACAGGGCAGGGTCGCCCAGGGCGCGTGCAACGCAGGCCAGGCCGCAGGCCATTCTGGTCGTGGATGGTGGCTGTGAGCTGCCACTAATTTAGGATGGGGGAGGGCGCTGCTCAGGACCGCGCTGGGCGTGGGCTGGGATCATGGCACGGACATTGACTGGGCTTTGGGAGGAAACCACAGAGAGAGAGAGAATGAGGCACCCTCCTCGGCACCCCTCCGGTGGAGATTCTGCCCTGGGGCTCCTAGATTTGCGGCAGTTGGGGTGGAAGTGGTCCAGGGCAAGGAGAAGACAGAAAGGATGCCCAGGTGATCACAGGTCTGTATCCTGCCATCTGGGAGGGGATGGGGGTCGGGGGGTTGAGTGGGCAAGTTCCAGCAGTGAGCACGCGGGAGGGGTGTGTGTGCACGGGCGCGTGCACCTCTCTGAGTGAGCCTTAATCCACATCAGTGTTTCTCAATCTTTGTTTTAACATCTCACTAAGGAAACCTTTCAGACTTGCTTTTCCTAAACCCACTTCCTCCATGAAATCTTAAGATAATGGATGGACTGTTTGTGTTTATGTACCACAGCCCTTTAGAGAGCCACAAACCATCATAATAACACAGGCTTTTCTGGGCCCCATCCCCCAAAACCAGTCTTCATCCTTATTCAGAATGCACGATCTACACGCTTGGTTCGTGAGTCTGGGCCCGTGGCCCTCATCTGTGTCTACCTGCCATACCTCCCTGTGGCAGGTACAAAGACGGCATCTGCCGTGTGTCTCCGGCATGGGTCTGGGTGGGTCTGGCCACAGCCACACCTCCATGTGTGTGCCAGTCCGAGTGCCTTCGGGAGATGGCATGCAGTGTGTGTGCCTGATGGCCAAGCCTGTGGTGGGCAGGGGTGTGAGGTGTGTGTGTGAGTATCTGCTGCGCGTGGGTCCCGGTGCCTGTTGGTGTGTGCAGGGTCCTGAGCAGTGCTGTTGGGGTGAGCTGGCTTCCTCTGGTTTTGTCCAGATTGGTAACATTTCATACCAGCATTTGCATGTGTCTGACTACGTGCATCTGTCCGTGGGAAGACAGTGTCAGAGGCCAAAAAAGCAGCCACTTGGAAACCCTGGCTCCACCCCGAGGCGACCCACAGAGGAGCCGGGTGCCAGGGACTCACTAACCCCAGTCCCTGGTCCTTCCTGGCTCCACTCGGAGCCTGGCCAGGCGTTCCCAGCTCTTCTCTTGACCCCACCTACCTCAGAAGCCCCCCAGGACGAGGCGCCCTCACCCTGAGCGAACAGGCCTCTTTTGTAACCGGGCTCTGGCCTCTGGAGGGTGAGGACACCAGGGGCCGTCTGTGGGGCGGGAGAGGGCGGCAGGAATTCCCGCGGCATGCTGGGAATGCTGATGCTGTGAAACCCAGTCATTGATGGGGCTGGGTCCCTGCCTGCCACCCCCAGGCCTCAGCCGTGGGACAAGTGCTCCCTTGCCCCATTCACACCCCTCGCCTCCCCCCACCCCAAAGTGCTGCTGCTCCCCTTTGCTTCCCTGGAGTTCTCCATCACGGCTTGCCACGGGGGGTGACCACAGAGTAGCTGTGACACTGTGTGGGAGGGTCTCAAACATCCAGAGGCCATGGGCAACAGAGACCGCGTGGGCAGCCTGACAACGGCCACGACTCGTGGTGGAGCCTGCGAGCGGGGGTGGGGGATGTTCGGGCCCCCACTTCCTTGCACCTGTCTGATTCTTGCTCCAGGTTGGCCGGCTGACAGCTGCAAGTGGGACCAGAAGGCATTCCCAACTCAGGGAGACGGAGGTGAGGGGGGAGGGTTCCAACTTCCCTTCCGCCTGGCTTTTCCTGCTTCCTCTTGCTCATCCAAACCTGGCTGTATCCTTACTTTCTGGAGATCCCCAAGGGCATGATGGTGATGAAGATAATTATTAGCATGTCACTAACCAGGTAGATATCTTCACCAGCTCAATAGACGTAAACCTGAGCAAACTCCGGGAAACAGTGAAGGACAGGGAAGCCTAGCACGCTGCAGTCCATGGGGTCGCAAAGAGCTGGCCGTGACTGGGCAACTGAATAGCAACCAAGCCATGGAGAGTCGGGACAGTTTGGTGGTGAAGCCTGCAACCCTGGACAGGCAGGCAGACAGGGCTTGAATCCTGGCTCTGTTGCTTGCGGGCTGTGTGACCTTGGGCAAGTTACTCAGTCTTGCTGGAGCTCAGCTACAAAAACAGGATAATAATTGCACCTACCTCAAATGAATTTGTAGAGTAGAGTACCATGGGTGGTACACGGTTGATGCCATAGATGTGTCTGTGATCATAAATACTAATAGCAGCAGCAGCTAACATCTGAACGGGCTGCTTCCCAAAATCTTGCCAGAAGTCTTACTTTTCACTTCTTCGGGCCTTGAACACTCTCCTCTCCCCTCTCCAGCTCTGCTCACTTGCTGTGCAAAATGATATTCCTCACGGCACTGTCTCTGTTTTGGATTATGATTTCAGGTAATAATGCCTGGGGATCTGGGGGTCTGTAGGTCCTGGCCCCTGAGCAGGCTGGGGTCCCTGGACCCCTCAGGTGGTGGGAGGTGATGGGAGTGGGGCTTGGGGGCACCCGGGCAGGATGTGTCTCTCAGCCTCAGCGGTCCTGCTCACCCACAGCCTCTCGTGGGGGTCAGTGGGGCGCCTGGATGCCATCGTCCATCTCGGCCTTTGAGGGCACGTGCGTCTCCATCCCCTGCCGCTTCAGCTTCCCCGATGAGCTGCGGCCGGCCGTCGTGCATGGCGTCTGGTACTTCAATAGCCCCTATCCGAAAAACTACCCTCCGGTGGTCTTCAAGTCACGCACGCAGGTGGTACATGAGAGCTTCCAAGGACGCAGCCGCCTCCTGGGGGACCTGGGCCTGCGCAACTGCACCCTCCTGCTCAGCAACCTAAGCCCCGAGCTGGGCGGCAAATACTACTTTCGAGGGGACCTGGGGGGCTACAACCAGTACACCTTCTCCGAGCACAGCGTCCTGGACATCATCAGTGAGTCTCGAGGGGGCTGTGCCGGGGGCGGGGAGCATGGGAAACAGGAAGCCCTCCCAGTGCCCTTCTGGGAAGGTCTGGTCGGCAGAACCAAGGACTTGCTGGTCTGGCTGGAGGGAGGGGTGCCAAGCCTCTGGCCCACGTGACCAGGCAGATGTCAGAAAGGGGCAAAGCAGGGCCCCAAGCTGTGTTGACCTCCCCAGAGGAAAGCAGCGCTGTTGCTCTCCAGAGACACGCGGGAGGAAGGCAGTGAGGCTCAGGGGTTGCGGTAAGGCCTCTGCATCCTGTATTAGCTGGGCTACTGTAGGCAGTTTGCTGAAATTCTCTGGGCCTTGTTATCCTCTTCTGTAAAATGGGGATAAGAACAGCACTTAAAGTTCAATAAGGGAATAGCTGTCAAGTGCACAAAATAGTGCCTGGCACATGGAGCCTGGCCCGAGCTAAATGGGGTAGCCCGAGAATGCAGGGCCATAGATCTCAGGCAGTCTGAGCTTCTGCTGTTTTGTTTTGTTTGGGGCCATGCCACGTGGCACGGGGGACCCTAGTTCCCTGACCAGGGATCGAACCCGTATCCCCTGCAGTGGAAGCTTGGAGTCCTAACCACTGAATGGCCAGGAAATTCTCTGAATTTTCCAGGGAAACCCGAGCTGTGTATTTTCAGCATAGGCTGCTACTTCAGATATATATATATATTTTTTAATGTCTTAAGTTCACGCCAAATAAAATGCAGCTCTGGGCCAGTTTGGGCAGAGTAGGGTCCACTGCTTTATTTCTGAGAGGCCCTGAGAGGCATGGAATCCTTAGATTCAGGTTCCCCATCAGCTCTGAGACCATGTGAAGAGCCAGATTACAGCCCTGATGCAGAAAGAGACCCCGCCCCCAACTCCAAACTGGCACAGACAGACAGACACAGCTCCAGGACACACCACACACACACACACACACACACACACACACACACACACGTGGAAGGTAAAGCAAAGCAAACATGGGAAGGAGAAAAGTTTCTTGAGGAATATAATATATTGTCTGGGGCACGGAGCTTCCCAGGTTGCAAAGTTGGTAAAGAATCTGCTTGTCAGTGAAGGAAGATGCAAGAGATTCAGGTTCCATCCCTGGGTTGGGACGATCTCCTGGGGGAGGAGATGGGAACCCACTCCTGTATTGTTGCCTGGAAAATTCCATGGACAGAGGAGTCTAGTCGGCTACATAGTCCATGGACTTGCAAAGAGTTGAAAGTGACTGAGCACACACACATAGGGCACAGATGATGAAGCAAGAGCAACAGGGTTTGAAGCTCAGTTTTATCCGGTACTAGCTGTGGCCTCAGCTTCCTCATCCGTAAAATGAGCAAAATAACATTACCCATGCTCTAGTTTCAGCATGGCTGGAAGGACTGGCAAGTCAAACACCAGTGAAGTACTCAGAACACTATAGTGTTGTTTCCATTATTATTACATCCCTCGGATCCGCGGAGGGCTTCTGGGTGAACGGTACCCAGGAGAAGAGCCGGTTGTGGGGAAGTCTGCATCCAAGGGCGGGGAGGGAACCAGGTGCCAGGAATGGAGTCCAACAGCGACCTGCAGGTGAGGGGTGGCTGGTGGGCGACGCTTCTTCCTCACCCTCCATCTCCCGGGCTCCCGTAGACACCCCCAACATCGTGGTCCCCCCGGAAGTGATGGCTGGCGCAGAAGTGGAGGTCAGCTGCA
The DNA here is from genome assembly GCA_006410675.1 of Oreotragus oreotragus. Lineage (NCBI taxonomy): Eukaryota > Metazoa > Chordata > Mammalia > Artiodactyla > Bovidae > Oreotragus > Oreotragus oreotragus. Next base: position 651,294 of record SJYX01011710.1, read on the forward strand.
TGGTGCCTGACAACTGCCCGGAGCTGCACCCAGAGCTGAGCTGGCTGGGCCACGAGGGGCTCGGGGAGCCGACTGTGCTGGGGCGGCTGCGCGAGGAGGAGGGTACCTGGGTGCAGGTGTCGTTGCTGCACTTTGTGCCCACCAGGGAGACCAACGGCCACCGGCTGGGCTGCCAGGCCTCGTTCCCCAACACCACCCTGCAGTTCGAGGGCTACGCCAGCCTGGACATCAAGTGTGAGCCTGGGTGCGGGCCAGGGGCGGGGTCAGGGTCAGGGAGGGGGCGGGGCCAGGGCCGGGGGCGGGGCCTGCGCGAGCGCCCCCTGAGGTCCTGTGTCTTCCCACCGCCCCTCAGACCCCCCGGTGATCGTGGAGATAAACTCCACAGTTGAGGCCATCGAGGGCTCCCACGTCAGCCTGTTCTGCGGGGCCGACAGCAACCCGCCGCCGTTGCTGACCTGGATGCGGGATGGCACGGTGCTCCGGGAGGCCGTGGCCGAGAGCCTGTCCCTGGAGGTGGACGAAGTGACCCCTGCCGAAGACGGCGTCTACCTCTGCCTGGCTGAGAACACCTACGGCCAAGACAACCGCACCGTAGAGCTCAGCGTCATGTGTGAGTCGCCGCCCTGTGCGCCCCACACACGGGGCACTGGGGAACCAACCTCGCCCAGGGCAGAGCTGCGGGGCTGGGGTTGAGGGTAGTGATGGCGGTCAGGTCCATGCCTGCAGTTGAGATGAAGATGGAGAGGAAGTTTCAGGTTAAAGAGTTCTTTCACTCTTGAACACCTACTGGGCACCTATCTCCTGGCTAGGAGGAGATGGAGACCGGAAGGGGTAATCAGAGGTGGTCCCTGTGCACCCAGGAAAGCCTGTTAAATTCAGTTGCCTGGGGCGTAGAGCTGGGCTTGGCCCCAGGAATGTGCATTTTATTATTATTATTTTTAAATATCTGTTTATTTGGCTGCATCATGTGGGCCTAAAGTCTTAGGGGCTTCCCAGACGGCTCAGTCATAAGAAATCTGCCTGCCAATGCAGGAGACGCAGGTTTGATCCCTAAGTTGGGAAGATTTCCTGGAGAAGGAAATGGCAACCCATCCAGTTCCTTCTGGGAGAATCCCACTGACAGAGGAGCCTGGTAGGCTACAGTCCATGGGGTCACAAAGAGTCAGACATGACTGAACAAACACAGGTGGGATCTTAGTTCCACAAGCAGGGATCAAACCCATGTCCTTTGCATTGCATGGTGGATCCTTAACCAGCAGGAAAGCCCTGAAATCTGCAGTTTAAAATGAGCCTTATTACAGTTCCAATGGGAGGGCTGAGGGGAACCCAAGCCTGATTCAGCCCTTGTGGGCTTCAGGAGGAGGGCGCGGGTCAAACAGGATTCTTGGCTAGGAGCCAAGGAGAGGTCATTCATTCATTCATTCACACACAAATATTTATTGAGGCAAAGTGCCCAGGACTGGGGATAATAAAAAATGACAGCGCCAGGCAGCATTTGGTTTACTCAGCAGTTTCCGAGTGCCCTACGCAAATGGTCTTTCCCTAGACATCCATCCCCAGGGCTGGCTGCTTCCTCCCGGCTCCCTTCTAGCCTCACGGGAGCCTTCCCTCAGCATCCTAGTGAAAGCCATAACTACCTTGACTTCCCATCCCACCTTTATTTTTCTCCAAAGTGCTCCTCCCCATCTTGCCAACTATATACTTGATTTCCTTAAACAGCATCTGTCCACCTGGACAGAGATCTTCATCGGCCTTGTCCAGGCTAAAGCAGTGCAAGGCATAGTCCATTCTCAGTAACCCCTATGAAGTTGGGAATATTTTTAAGTCTAGTTTCCAGATTTAAAAAACGGGGCCCCAAAGGGTTAAGACATGGGCCCACACACAGCTGGGAAGGGGTACAGCCAGGACTCAGACACAAGCACCGTGTCTGCAGAATCTCTGTAAACGAAACAGCCAGGCCTGGGGTTACCTGGGCTGTCCTGAGGTGGTGTGTTCCAACTGGGGTGTTGAGGGTCCCATTCAGGGGTGAGAGTTGGCTGGCAGAAGAGGCCCCCTGGCTTCTGACCACTGGCCCCCTGTCCTGCCCCTAGATGCACCCTGGAAGCCGACAGTGAACGGGACAGTGGTGGCCGTGGAGGGCGAGACAGTCTCCATCTTGTGCTCCACACAGAGCAACCCGGATCCTATTCTCACCATCTTCAAGGAGAAGCAGATTCTGGCCACGGTTATCTATGAGAGTGAGCTGCAGCTGGAGCTGCCGGCCGTCACACCCGAGGACGACGGGGAGTACTGGTGTGTGGCCGAGAACCAGTATGGCCAGAGGGCCACTGCCTTCAACCTGTCTGTGGAGTGTGAGTACCCCCGCTTTGACCCTCTTCCCCTGATGAGAGCAGGTGGGCTTGATTCCTGCCCACCCGCCCCTGCAGTGGAGCTCAATGGGGGCCACTCAGCATCCCAACCAAGGGTCAGCTTTGCTCCAGCAGATGGAGGTGGGGAAGCTAAACCCACAGCAAGAAAAGGCCCACCTAAGGGACTTCCCTAGCAATCCAGTGGTCTAGACTCCACACTTCCAATGCGGGGCATGGGTTTGATCCCTGGTTGGGGAACTAAGACTTCACATGCCGTGCAAGTTGGCCAAAAAGAGTCCCACCTGAGACTATAGGATTCCCATACCTGGGATGGGCTTTTGACCAAGGATAGTTCTGAATCCTGTGGCCACTGCTTCTCTGAAGTGTAGAAGTGTTAGTCGCTCAGTCGTGTCCAACTCTTTGCGACCCCATGGACTGTAGCCCATTGGGCTCCTCCGTCCGTGGGATTTCCCAGGCGAGAGTACCAGAGTGGGTTTCCATTCCCTTCTCCAGGGGGTTTTCCTGACCCAGTGATCAAACTCGGGTCTCCCACACTGCAGGCAGATTCCTTACCGTCTGAGCCACCAGGGAGGCACGCGCGCATTAACTAAGACAGAAACCGCAACCTCTAACCCTGCGGAGCATCGCTAGGAATCAGGCACTGCTGGAAGCTCTTGACAGGAGCCTGCTCTTTCACCTCTTTGACATCCCAGTGAGGGAGATTCTCTTACTGTCCCCAGTTTCCAGAGAAGGGAACTGAGGCCCTTAGGGGTTATGTCACTCACCCCAGGTCACCCAGGCAGAACTGAGATTCAGATGCAGGAGTCTGGTTCCACTCTTCTGTAATGCCCAAAGCTGACCTCATCCTGTGTTATGACATCAGCATACATTGATCAAGCCTTTGTTGTGTGCACGAGCTGTGTGGCTCAGTGGGAGGTGGAGGATAGGACGGAGAGGACACCAAGCATGTTAACAGATATAGCACAGCCAGAGAGATGAGACGGATGCAGATAAAAAGCTAACTGTCTTGGGAATGGAGCCCATTGTTCCACTGCCAGCCAGTCCCTTTCCTGACCTCCCTTCTCTGGACAGCACTGCCAACACCCTGCTCCCACCCCAGCCATCATTCAGGTCATAGCTCCGAAGTCTGGTTTCCACTTGCCCTCCTCCAGCACCTCCTTCTGGAATATCACCTCCATATTTCCGTCCTCTCTGCTTCCTTCCCAACCCCAGCCTGGCCTCTGGCACTTGTCTCCAAAGTCACCACTTCCAAACTTACTTATTCCACCTACTGTGGCCCCACCACACACGTTTGTCAGAAGGTACTGAGCACGTCCATACTCAATAGTCTGCAAGTGGCCACAGGCAGTTGTTGTTCAGTTGCTAAGTCGAGTCTAACTCTGCAGCCCCATGGACTGCAGCACTTCAGACTTCCCTGACCTTCACTAACTCCTGGAGTTTGCTCAAGCTGAAGCCCATTGAGTCAGTGATGCCTTCCAACCACCTCACCCTCTGTCGTCTCCTTCTCCTCCTGCCCTCAGTCTTTCCCAGCATCAGGGTCTTTTCCAATGAGTCAGCTCTTCACATCAGGTGGTCAAAGTATTGGAGCTGCAGCTTCAGCATCAGTCCTTCCAGTGAATATTCAGGATTGATTTCCTTTAGCATGGACTGATTTGATCCCCTTGCAGTCCAAGGGACTCTCAAGAGTCTTCTCCAGCACCACAGTTCCAAAGCATCAGTTCTTTGGTGCTCAGCCTTCTTTATGGTCCAACTCTCACATCCATACATGACTACTGGATAAACCATAGCTTTGACTATGGCCTTGTCAGCAAAGTGGAGACAGATTATTCCAGGGCAAGGTGATGGTCGTCACTGCTCTGCTGACCTTTCATCTTGGAGACATCTTTCCTCCCAGTTTACTCCCTCCCAGCATCAACTGTGATCATGTGTATGGGTTGTGTATACTCTGCCTTCTTCATACATGTCCCTCCTTCTTCCTCTTGATCTTCCCCATTATATCTACTTCCCTAATCAGAGCTTCTTAGGTGTAACAGTCAGAAAACCCCCCGAGAACCTGATGGAAGCCCCTGAACGTACACGCAACTCCACCTCATGTACATTTTCAGTCACAGACCATCCTGTCCCATGGACTGTAGCCCATCAAGCTCATCAGTCCATGGAATTCTCCAGAGAAGAACACTGGAGTGGGCTGCCATTTCCTTCTCCAGGGGATCTTCCCATCAGGGTTTGGACCCTGGTCTCCTGCAGTGCAGGCAGATTCTCTGCCACCTGAGCCACCAGGGAAGCACAAAAAAGTGGTGGCAGCAAACGACCCTGAAGGGCCTAACCCGAACCAGGGCTGCACCCCCAGCTCGTGTTATTGTGGTGGCCTCTTTCTTTCCTTTTTTTTTAATGTGTTTTTTTTTTTTATTGTTGTAAAAGTCACATAATATGAAACATACTATCTTAACCATATTTAACTGTACAACTCAGTGGCCCTAAGCACATCCATACTCTTGTGCAGCTCTCGCCATCACCCGTCTCCCCAATTTTTCACCTTCCTAAACTGAAGCTCTGTCCCCATTAAACACTAAGTCCCCCTCCCCCTCCCTGGTCACCTCTTGAAGCAGCTGCATATTGTCATCATCTCCCCTCACCGAGGAGAAACTGCAGGACAGAATTCCCCAAGGCCATGCAGCTGGGAGGCTGGCCAGTGTCAAGATTCTTCTGGACCCTCTCTGTCCAGTTCGTAAACCTCTGGTTGTTTCAGTTCCCCTGAAGTCCCTGGTACCCAAGGACTCAAGGCCTTCAATGTGCCAGAGGGGACCAGCAGCCGTGCCCCCCACCCCCCCAGCCGAGCCCTTCACTGGGCTCCGAGGTCTGGGTCACAGTGCTTGCGTTCTGGGAGTCCAGCCCCAGGTTGCGGGGCAGAGCCATCCCTCAGTCCCCTCTCTGTCCCCGAAGTCTGTGTCTCCTAGTGCTGGGCTTCCATGCTCGCTATCAACGGTGGGTGCCCCTGAGGAGGGGGGTCCCAGCAGGGGACCTGCAGGGCACTCACCCTCACTGAGATCTTGTAACGAGCAGGTCTGAGCCCTTTGCACATATTGACCTGTTTCGTTCTCACAACAATGTGACTGGGGGTAGGGATCGCTCGTCACTCCAGTTTGATATGAAGAAATGGAAGTGTTACTGATGTCCAGCACCCGACAGAGCTGAATGGACTTGGGTCTGAATCCAAGCTCTGTTGGATCACACACGTCTTGCTGTGTGATCCCAGACGAGTGACTTCACCTTTGCTGAGCTGATTCTCTTCTCTGAAAAATGAGTGTGACAGTATCTTACACTAAGGAGCCCACGTGCCCTGTAAGTCTTAGACACCCTCTTAATTTCCCACTTATCTCCCTGAACTCCTGGCTGGGTATCCGCTGCCTTCCTGCGGCCAAGGCGTTGCTCACGTGCGCCCTCTGCTGGAATAGTTCTATGTGCACGCGTGCGTGCTCAGTCGCTTTCTCTAATCCTAAATCCCTAGGTGGGATGTTAAGCTTTCTTTTCAACACACTCGTACTCCCACTTCAGAGTGTATTCTCCGTAGCGCCTGGCAAGTCAAGCACCCATTACCCCTGTTTGCACAGATGAGAAGTCCATCTTGCAGGTCCAGGAAGCTGAGTGGCCTGGTTCGGACCACCAGCCAGTAGATGGCAGAGCTGGACTTCAAGCCAAAGCTGTCTCGTGCCCCAAACCGCCCATCTTTTGTGGGACCTGGGGTTTGTCTAGTGTCAGTCAGGGTTTCACAGGTCTCGGGGCTGCTGGCAACTCTGCAGAGATGCTGAGCACACAGCAGGGTGTCCGCATTCCCGCAGCCCTGTCACAGCTGTACTAGCAGTACAGTCTAGAATGAAAAGGTTTTTACTTTTTAAAATAATTACTGTCAGTTCAGGTTGGTCATTACTAATTTACTCTGTGGTGTGTTAATTCGTTAATACTATAGTAAGCATCGGGCTTCCCTGGTGGCTCAGTGGTAAAGAATCCACCTGCTAATGCTAATCTTTCCCCTGGGTTGGAAAGATCCCCTGGAGAAGGAAGTGGCAACCCACTACAATATTTTTGCCTGGGAAATCCCATGGAGGGAGGAGACAGGCAGACAGGCTATAGTCCATGGGGTCCCAAAAGATTTGGACACGACTTAATAATTAAACAACATAGCAAGCATATACATGTCTACCTAAACAGAATTTGGACTATTTAACTTTTAATTTACTAGATTTAGAGATATGTACCCATTCCAGATGGAATGATCCTTACTGCAAATACCCAAGTCTCATGGCTCCCTGCTCCATCACTGTTACTTGCATATTCTTTTTGGATGGAAATTGAAGGTCAGTCTAGAGTGAGCAGAGGCGAGTGCCAAACTCTCAGAAGGAAACAGAACACAGATTAAAAAGCAATATTCAATGTTCTATTATAATTTCATTTTGGAAAATAAAAGGGGAAAAACCATCCCAGTATCACTTTTGTAATTCAAATGGCAGCAAAGCTCAACAAAATTATCTTGGGTGGAGGGTGGTGTCTGGTGTGTCCTATGAGGGAGGGAGGGTCAGGACCAGGGTCTCTGGGGAGTGAGTGAGGGCATCTGCAGGATGGCCAGGAGGCAGAGCTGGCTGAACTCAGTCGCTCATCCTATGAGTCTTCCCAGAGCTCCTGCCAGGTGAAAGGGATGTTCTGGAAACCTTCCAGTGGTTAAGACGCTGAGCTTCCACTGCAAGGGGCATGGGTTTGATACCTGGTGAGGGGATTAAGATCCTGCATGCTTCTCAGTGTGGCAAAAAGAGAAAAAAGAAAAGGGTATTCTAACAGTGGGGACAGAGTGGAGACAGAGCAAGTGCTTGTCTGGATGGAAATAAGAGAGCAGTCACATCAGTATGTAACCTGGGTAGACGTGAGTGCTGAGGAGCAAGCCCGAGTGAATGGTTAGTGCAGCGAGGTGCCGCTTACATGGTGTGGTCAGAGAAAGAGCGTGGTCTGCACAGAAGCTGCCTGGGGTGAGTGTGAGCGCCGCAGGTGTCAGGGAAGTGCTCAAGGCCGAGGGAGAAACGGAAGCCCTCTGGGTGTGGGAAAAGGTTCTGCGAGTATGAGAAACAACAAGGAGGCTGGTGTGGCCAGAAGGCAGTGAGCCAGAGTGAAAGCAGAGGATCTGAGTGTGGCCAAGTCCTGCAGAGCCTTGCAGACCAAGGCAAAGTATTGGGGCTTTATTCTAAGTGACGTGGGGAGCAGTTGGAGGGTGTGAGTTTAAGCAGGGAGCGCCGTGATCTGATTTATTTATTTATATTATAATGATCACTTTTAAAGATTTTATTTCAGGGTTTTTTTTATTTTTTTCTAAATTGTGTTTCTTTTTGGTTGTGCTGGGCTTCAGTTGCTGCATGGACTTTTCTCTAGTTGCGGTACTTGGGCATCTCATGGAGGTCTTGTTGCAGGACCACAGGTCCTGTGGTGCACAGGCTTCAGCAGTTGCAGCATGTGAGCTTTGTAGCTGCAGGTCCCAGGCTCTAGAGCACACAGTAGTTGTAGAGCACAGGTTTAGTTGCTCTGTGGCAGGTGGGATCTTCCTGGGTGAGGGATTGAACCCATGTTTCCTGTGTTGGCAGGTGGGTTCTTTACCACTGAGCCACTAGGGAAACCCCTCATGTTTTTAAAATATATATTTATTTATTTGGCTGGGCCACGTCTTAGTCGCACCACTCGAGATCTTCACTGCGGCACGCGAGATGTTTCCATTGCAGCATGTGGGATCTAGCTCCCTAACCAGGAACTGAACCTGGCCCCCTGCATTGTGAGTGCAGGGTCTTAGCCACTGGACCACCAGGGAAGTCTCTATGATCTGATTTATATTTTACAAGGTGAGCAGCATTGGAGAGGGCATTAGAGAGAGTGTGGGGCGTCCCTGGTGGCTCAGTGGTAAAGAATCTGCTGGCAATGCAGAAAACGCAGGAGACATAGGTTCAGTCCCTGGGGTCGGGAATATCCCCTGGAGAAGGGCACGGCTACCCACTCCAGGATTCTTGCCTGGAGAATCCCATGGACAGAGGAGCCTGGCGGGCTTCAGTCCACGGGGTCGCAAAGAGTCGGACACGACTGAAATGACTGAGAGGGCACACACAAGAGAGAGCTCCGGGGGGCACAGGTGGCTCATCTCAGCCCAGAAGCCCCCAAGGCCCCATCTCCAGCCCACTGGGTCTTGGTCTCGCCCCCGCAGTCGCTCCCGTGATCCTGTTGGAGTCCCACTGTGCGGCAGCCCGCGACACAGTGCAGTGCCTCTGCGTGGTGAAAGCCAACCCAGAGCCCTCTGTGGCCTTCGAGCTGCCCTTGCGCAACGTGACGGTGAACGAGACGGAGCGCGAGTTCGTGTACTCGGAGCGCAGCGGCCTGCTGCTCACCAGCATCCTGACGCTGCGGGGGCAGGCCCAGGCCCCACCGCGGGTCATCTGCACCTCCCACAACCTCTACGGCACCAAGAGCCTGGAGCTGCCCTTCCAGGGAGCCCGTGAGTGGTGTTGCCTGGGGCTGGGAGTCCGGGGACAGATGGGACCCCTGTTGGATCTAAGCTCCCCTCGCCGAGGCTGATTATCGGCCGCTGAGCGATGGTCCGGCTATGCTGTTGATCGAATGGTCGTTAGGAGAGGCTGCCCCAAGCTTGCTGACACTCGAGGGCCCCTCCAACAGCTCAACTAACCAGTCAGTACAAGGGTGTGCCTGCTGTGTAAATACGTTCAATACCCGCCCCCCGTCCCAGCCCGTCTCCTAGGAACCCTGGTGTCCTCCTCCCACCAGCAGCCCTGAGGGTGCCTGGGTCTTCTCTTTCTTCAGACCGCCTCATGTGGGCCAAGATCGGGCCTGTGGGCGCCGTGGTGGCCTTTGCCATACTAATCGCCATCGTGTGCTACATCACCCAGACACGCAGAAAGTGAGTGGCCTACGGGGGCTGAGCTGGAGTGTGGTGGGTGGGAGGGGGTGGGGTGGGTGCAGGAAGCCGCCAAGGCGGGGCAGGGCAGACCAGCTGGAGGCTGAGCGTGGGTAAGGGAGGGCGGGTTCCGCTGGGAGAATTCAGCAGCTAACAGGAGCCGCTGTGGTCGGGTCACGGGTGTCAGTGCCTGGACGGGACCCTTCCCGCCAGTCATCTCGGGTGCCCCACATTCTCTGCTGTCTCCTCCTGCCCCTCCCTTGTGATGTGGAGAGCCAGTCCCCTGGCTTGCGGCCACAGCATCAGTCACAGTGGGTTCCAGAAACTCCCAACAACTACACGTAATCTGTGGTATCAGTAAACGCTCCCCAGTCCCAAGTCACACCCGCCTGCTGCTGTTTCTATTCCTTGTGTCACACACACATCAGCACTCCCATCAAGGAATTAATCTCCGCATTCCGCATCCTGGCAGCCAAGGGGTACAGATGGCTCCAGAGAACCCAGAGGAGCCAGGCAGGGGTCCTGAAGGGACTGGGGCCCAGGTGAGGCTCGTCTTCAGCCGTGAAGCAGGAGAGGGATGGGCTAGGATGGACGGGAAGAGGCTGCTCACTGAAGCAGCCGCCCACCCCGTCTTAGAGATGGATGGGAGCAGCTCCGGAGTCCCTTGGGCCAAACTCTGAGGGTAGAGGGGATTGCAGACAGAGAGAGGAGTAGGGAACCCAAAAGCCACACTGGGGCTGACATGTCCTGCCCTGCAGAAAGAACGTGACGGAAAGCCCCAGCTTCTCGGGGGGGGACAATCCCCCCGTCGTGTTCAGCAGCGACTTCCGCATCTCCGGGGCGCCAGAGAAATATGAGGTGAGACCAGAGCCCCGTGGCGCCAAGCTGGCTGGAGATCCTGGGTGCCGGGGACACTGAGAGCCTGGGAGGGGCCTGGGAGGCCCTGGGTGGAGGGGGAGCTGGCCCCAAAGAAAGGGAGGAAAGGATCTGCTGAGACTGGCTCGGCCCTGGGCTGGGACCGGGCACTCAGCTGAGGCTGTGAGCGGGGCTGTAGAGTTCGGGGCCCACGAGAAGCCCTGCCCCTCCCCGCCTGGGTCTATGACTGCATTTCCTTCTCCAATAGTCCAGAGAGGTCTCTACCCTGGAATGAGCACCCCAGGAGGTAGGTTCCGGGGGCCTCGGTGTGCCCACCTCTGGGCCCGTGTTGGGCCTTGGGGTTGGCGTGCATGTGTGTGCGTCCCCGTCAGGCGTCCAGGTTGGTCACCAGTTCAGTGTGGCCTTGCCCAGCACCTCCTGGCCTTGTCTATTCTGTCCCACTACTGCTCCCGTCTGTCTGTCTGTGGCCACCGTCCTGTGTGTGTGTGTGTGTCTGAAGGAGGGAGGTCAAGGACAGCAGGTGTGATGGGGAAGCTGAAGTTGCACCTGGAGGACGTCCCAGATTGAGGAGGGACCACTCTAGACCCGAACTTGCTGAGCCAGGCACTTACAACAACTGGGAAAAGTGGGTTCCCGACCAGGTGGCTTCCATCTAGAAAGGCGTTATGGGTTGAATTGGGTGCTCCTCAAATTCCCAGGTTGACGAAGGTTTCTTGGAGACAGTGAATTTGTGGGCAGCTTTCAGGCCTAGCAGCGAGGAGGTTGTTTTGTGTAGGGGGCACTGTGCGGGCAGGGCTCCCAAGGGCGACCCGGGACCATGGGGTCGGCTGGGTGGGTGGTCCTTGAGGAAGGAGGCTCACGTGCTCTAGAGCCGTGAGTGTGCCAGCAACCCCAGTATCTGCAGCTGGGAAAGGTGGGACAGGACCGCCTGATGGGTTGGCTCCCTTCGTAGAGTGAGAGGCACCTGGGAGCAGAGAGGAGGCTGCTGGGTCTTCGGGGCGAACCCCCGGAGCTGGACCTGAGCTATTCTCACTCGGACCTGGGAAAACGACCCACCAAGGACAGCTATACCCTGACGGAGGAGCTAGCCGAGTATGCTGAAATCCGCGTCAAGTGAGGGAGCCGGGGGCACCCTGGGCGGTCACCCACGCCCTTCAAGACCCTCGCTGGCCCCCACTGGCTGCGGGCTCCCTTCCTCCCCAAAGTCGTGGGGGCTGGGGCAGGGAAGGGCCAGGGCAGGTGACGGAGAGCTGTGGGGGCCTGGCCTCCCTCTCCTTCCCAGCCGCCCCGCCCCGCCAGCACCCACCTCCACCTTCTGGCCTCTCTCTAACCTCCTTTAACCTCATCTGTCTGGAGGGGAGCTCCGTCTGTCCACGTTATTTATTGCTACCCTTTGCCTGGTCTCCTGCCCCCACACCTGGCCCCAGGACCTGTACGGAGGGATGTGAAATAAATGCCCTGAAACCAAATACCCGCCTCGTTCCTGGTGGTTTCTGACCCATCCTTGGGAAGCCTGCCACTCACCTCCTTGCCCTCCCCCTGGGTCCTCGGGGATTCCAGCCCGGCACCCAGGCCAGCCATTCTTCAGGTGTTCCTGCTCTGATCTGGCAGCTGTGGGCTGGGTTTGATCCACGGGAGGTCACGTTTGACTGCTGGGTGATTTCACCTAACAACCCTCATTCCTGCTTGTGCCACAGTCAGTGACCAACAGCCCTGGGCTCCCACTTGCATACCACCACGTCTCACTGACAGAGATGGCGGCCTCTTCTTCGGAAGGAGCCTGGCTCCCGGTTTGCCACAGTGCCCACCATTCCCTGTTGCCCCTCACCCGGCTGGCTTCACTCACTGACTTTCCCCCCTGCCCCCTGTGGGTCCCAGGGGGACCCTGGTCTCAGTGGTTCCAGAGCCTGCGTCAGCTTGACTGCCATGCCTCACATTTATGCTGCATTCTGCAGCTTCAATCTTTCTTTTTAAATGAAGTATTTGTTTTGGTTGCGCCATGTTGTTTGTGAGATCTTAGTTTCCCCTACCAGGGATCAAATTCTAGACCCGAAGTGAATGCCCTGCATCTTAACCACTGGACCACCAGGGAATTCTCAATCTTCCAAACCTCATTTGATTCAAGAAATACCCGTCAGGCACCAGCTGTGTATTGAACCCCTCTAGGAAGCTCGGGCTATCCTGGGAAGGGAACCCCCACCTCTTGCAGGACAACCCTGTGAGAACTCTGGGGCTCCAAGAAGCCCCGTGACTTTTCCCAGGGTCCCAGAGCCGGGAAATGGTGTGGCCAGACCCTGGACTGAAGTCTTCATGAAGTTAAAGAAGGCCAGACTCTCTGGCATGAATTGGTATCAACAACTAACATTTTTGCTGAGTGCTTACTACGTGCCCCATGATTCTACTGGTTTACGTGAATTAATCTCTGTCCGCCTTCCCTGATAACTCTGACAATGGTTCTCCAAGTGGGGTCCTGGCACTACCAGCATCAGCTTCACCTGGGAACCTGCCGAAAAGGCAGGTTCTCAGGCCTTACCCAGGCCTAGCAGTCTGTGTTTTCATGACTCTTCCTGGTGGAGAAGGGCATGGCAACCCATTCCAGTATTCCTGCCTGGAGAATCCATGAACAGAGGAGCCTGGTGGGCTACAGTCCACGGAGCTGCAAAGGGTCCGACACGCCTGAGTGACTCAGCATGCACACACACGTCTGGTGGTTCTCTCGATGTGGAGAATCTGGAGGGGCTGAGGCAACAAGGTGACATGACTTCCCTGAGGGCCCCGACTTGAGCACCCATCTGGGGCCTGGCCCTAGAGCCCCACCCCCTTCCCCGGCACTGGCCATTGTACTTCACTGCTGTTTCAGTGAGAAGCGGCAGGAGCTTGTGAGTATGAAGTCGCCAGGGGGGCAGTAAGAAGAGAGCTGCAGTGCTATGGGGGATTCGGGCGATTGCTAAGGAAGGTGGTTGAGCCCTGTTTTTTGTTTTTTGTTTTGAGAAGGTGGGGGGTACATCAGAGACCAAAGTCAAGGTCTAGAGGCAGAAATAACTAAACTGTGTTGAGTGGGAAGGGGACAAGGCTACTTTATCTGGACTGGGTTGTCCCCGTGCAGGAGAAAGGCAGAGAGGCGGGTGGTAGCGGGGCGGGGCCCCACCCTGAAGCCTGCCCCTTCCTCCCGGTGCTGGCAGTCACTCAGCGAGAAGGACATTAAATAAATGACATCAGACAGAACACCTGGCCACTGCGTGCGACACCTGCTCCCAACAGGGAAGGCTAGCAGAGACAAGAGCGAAAGGAGACTTAGGGTCTCGGGGTTGGGGGAGTGTCTGTGTGGAAGGAATGTCACTCAGGGATGCCCTGTGAGAAGTCCCCAAGTGGAAACACGTTTGGCAAAGTTCCAGGAGCTGAACTGAAGCCAGAGAGGGTGGCAGAGAACAGCAGGGACTTCAAGGCAGCCCCACTAGACATTTTGACCAGCTCTCCTGTGCATGTGTGGGAACCTACCCTGACGCACCTGTCCCCTGACAACAGCCCCTGGCTCCAGCAGGTCTGGCTGGGGAGGAATGCCCCTAAGGACTTCGCCCTGAGAGGCAGAGCAGTGTCAATAATCGGAGCCATCAGAGTAACCCTGTGCTGCCTGAAGCGCAGCCAGAGCGCCAACCGGGTGAGCTGGGTGTCCCGGGGAGCAGCGTGGAGGGAGTTTTAGGTGAATAGTCATACTTCACCTAGTCTGTGTCCGAGCAAAAGGAAACTAGCTTGCCAAATGTNAGCCATCAGAGTAACCCTGTGCTGCCTGAAGCGCAGCCAGAGCGCCAACCGGGTGAGCTGGGTGTCCCGGGGGCAGTGTGGAGGGAGTTTTAGGTGAATAGTCATACTTCACCTAGTCTGTGTCCGAGCAAAAGGAAACTAGCTTGCCAGATGTGATCGTTTTTAAATTTTTCAAAAACCTTTTTGCTTTATACCTGAGTAGAGCCAATTAACAATGTTATGGTAGTTTCAGGTGAGCAGTGAAGGGACTCAGTCATACATACACATGTATCCATTCTCCCCCAAACCCCCTTCCCATCCAGCTGCCACATAACATTGAGCAGAGATCCATGTGCTATACAGCAGGTTCTTGGTTATCCACTGGAGGGAGTTTTAGGTGAATAGTCATACTTCACCTAGTCTGTGTCCGAGCAAAAGGAAACTAGCTTGCCAAATGTGATTGTTTTTAAATTTTTCAAAAACCTTTTTGCTTTATACCAGAGTAGAGCCGATTAACAATGTTATGGTAGTTTCAGGTGAGCAGTGAAGGGACTCAGTCATACATATACATGTATCCATTCTCCCCCAAACCCCCTTCCCATCCAGCTGCCACATAACATTGAGCAGAGTCCCATGTGCTATACAGCAGGTTCTTGGTTATCCACTTTGAATACAGCAATGTGTACATGCCCATCCCCAAAGGGATATTTCGAAATTTGATTTTTTTTTTTTTTTGCTAAAAGCTTAGGAAGAAGTAAGTTAAAAAACCAATCAAGTGAACTGATTTCAAGAAACATACGAAATAACAACACTTCAGGTGGTTCACAGACAGGAGAAAAGTCCTAAAGGTCACAGGCAAACCATTAAAGTTTGGGTTACAGTGATGTGATCTGACACAAAGATCATCTCTTAGGCTAACATTTAGTGATGACGCTCAACTCAGCTATCACACTCTGCCCAGCGCCTGGGCCCCCCAGAATTCACCTGTTCCATCAACACGAGGTTACTGAGCACTTATTGTGCCAAGCCTGTGCTGGACTCTAAGGCTGCTGCACAGACCCACACTCTGGCTGCTGGGACTGACATCAAGTGAAAGGGATAGACAAAGACCAGATAAATGTGTGGTCAGATAGCGAGTGGGCTAAGAAGGAAGCTAAGAGAGATAGAAGGACAGCATGTGCCTGCAAGTTGGCTGATTTAGAAAGCGGTCAACTGAGTAGAGACTGGAAGGGAGGGAGGGAGGGAGCTCAGTCGATTTCTGGAAAATGAGGGTCCAGGGAAAGTTGAGATCAGGTGCAAATGTCCAGCACAGGAATGTACTTGCAGTGGTCATGGAACAAGAAGGAAACCACCCAGCAGGAGCCTGAGCAGTTGCCCAAGGGAGCTGGATCACAGCAGGGTTTTAGGCCACAGTCAGGACTCGGACTTTGAGTGAACTGGGGAGCTGCTGGAGACTTACACAAAGAGGAGCTTTAGGGAGGGGTTTTGGTGACCCTGCTGGCAGCTGTTTAGACAGTGAGCACAGGGGATCATCAGGCCAGCAGCTCCAGAAGCCCTGACTCCTGTCCAAGAGAGAGGGGAAGTGGGTGGTGAGAGGGAAGAGAGTCAGGACCTGTTCTGGAGGGGGCCCCGAGGAGACCAGCTGATACGGAGAGGGAGGAAGAGAGGAGCCCGAGATGCTGGCCACTTCCTTAGATGCTGGAGAGGCCGAGAGGAGCTAGCCTGGAGGAGAGCACAGCACTCAGTATGTTCAAAGACAGGCAAGGCTGACAGGACTCTTCTCTCAGGACACATCAAGCTGAGGAAGAGTCAGCATCCATTACACAGTGACTCAAAGCCGGGGACACAAGCAGGAGAAGGGTTCTGGCCAGGCCGGGCTGGTCTCACAGCTGCACCTGTCAGGAAGGAGGGGCCACTTGGAGAAGAAGGGGCCGGGCACCGGGGCATGCCAACAAGGACCGCTTTGTCCCTCCCCTCCCACCAAACTCCTGGGTCATTCCTGATTGAGAAAAGCCATTCCTGAACATTTCTCTGGGACAGGAGTCATGGCCTCCAGAGCCCCTGGCCTGATGATCCCCTGTGCTCACTCTCTACACAGCGGCCAGCAGGGTCTCCCACCCTATTTTGAGAACTAGTGCCTAGGGCAGGCAGCTCCACATACCCTAGGAAGAAAGGGATCCAGGCTATGTGCTGGCTACTCCCCTGGGGGTGGGAGGAGGAACCCCATAGCTCTGCCCAGGAGGAGCCACGCCTCCTTCTTTCCCAACCTTCCTCACTCTGCAAAACATGACCCCTAATATAAATTGGACTTCAAAATCAATTTCTTTTTGCTCTAGGAAAGTTTTTTTTAAGAGAATGAAAGGACAAAGTATAGACTAGGAGAAAATAGTTCAAGTCACTTAACCTGACAAAAAACTCATGTCTAGAATGAGTATATAAAGAACTCTCAACATTCAAAAACATCAACCGTCAAACAACTAAAAGATAAGCAAAAAAAAATGTCTCTTCCTGCAAAAGGCAGGAAGAGACATTTCACTAAAGATGGTATTTGGCTAGAAAATAATCATATAGAAAGATGTTCAACATCGTTAACATTTAGAGAAATTCAAGTTAACATCACAATGAACTATCATTCTTATATACCTACTAGACAGCTAAAAGGATGTGTAGTAATGAAAGCATTTATACATTGCTAGTGGGAATGTAAAATTGTCCAGCCACTTTGAAAAACAGTCTCAAGACAGTTTCTCAAAAGGTTAAACCTAGAATTCCAATCTGCCTCTGAAATTCTATTCTTAGGGTATATACCCAAGAGAAATGAAAACACATCCACCCAAAAATTTGAACACAACTGTTGATAGCTCATTACTCATAAAAACCAAAACATGGGAACAACCCAAATGTCTATCAAGTGATGAATGAATAAAAAAGATACAATATATCCATACAATGAAATACCACTCCTTGACAATAAAAAGAAATGGAGTACTATACAGATTCTGCAAAATGATGAACTTAAAAACATTAAGTGAAAGAAGTCAGTCACAAAAAGCTACATATTGTATGATTGCACTCCTATGAAATGACCAGGAAAAGAAAATCTGTAGAGACAGAAAGCAGATTTCGTTGTTGCCTGGGGCTGGGGTGCAGGTGTCGAGAGGAAACAGGGGGTGACTGTTAATGGTGATGAGCATTTTGGGGTGATGAGATGATCTAAAATTGGCTGTGGTGATGGTTTGCCCAATGCTGTGAATACACTTAAAACCATTGACGGGTTTGCTTTAAGTAGGTGGATTGTATGGGCAATTAGAAAATGGGCAAAAGACCTAAAAAGATACTTCACCAAAGAGGATACACAAAGGCAAATAAGCCCATGAACAGATGTTCAGCACCACCAGCCATTAGTGACATGCAAATCAAGACTGTGCAAACCACTGCATACCCATGAAGCAGCTAAAATTAAAAGTAATAATGATAGTAAATGCTGGTGAGGACGCAGTGAAACTGGATCATTCATACGTGGCTGGTGGGAATGTAAAAAGGTACAGCCACTCTTGAAAAACTAATGGAATATTCCTACTATATGACCTGGCAATTGCACTTCTAGGCATTGATGCCCAATAAATAAAAATTCATATCTATACCAAAACCTGTACCCGGTTGTTCAAAGCAGCCTTATTTGTAATAGCACAAATTGGAAACAATCTACATGTGCCTCAATACTAAATGGTTAGACAATTGTGATACATCTATGTGCTACACAGTACAATGTACATAATACATTCCACTGCTACATAGTACTCTGTGGATGTATCACAACTCCCTGGGATACAGCCAACAGTTGTGATATATCCAGGAGTACTATGTAGCAATGGAATGAGATATGGGACAGACATCAACTTGGAAAATTCTGAAGGGCATTATACTGAGTTAAACAAACAAACAAACAAACAAAACAGTCCAAGGACTTCCCTGATGGTCCAGCAGTAAGACACTGCGCTCCCAATATAAGGAGCCCGCGTTCGATCCCAGGTCAGGGAACTAGATCCCCACATGATGCAACTAACAGTTGCCATGATGCCACTAAAGATACCGCATGCCCAAACTAAGACCCAGTGCAGACAAATAAATAAATATTTAACAAGTCCTAACGGGTCATGTACCATGTGACTCCTTTTATGTACTATTATCAAAATGACAAAATGGTGGAGATGGAGAACAGATTACTGGTTAGAGATAGTAGAGGAAAGGGAGGTGGATGTGACTACCAGGGTGATCTTGGTGATAACGGAATAATTCTGTATCTTGTCTGCAATGGTTATGTACATCTAGATACAAGATAAAAAGACTTAGAACCACATACAGGTTGTACTACATCTAATTATGTAAGAAGTAACCATCAGAAGAAACTCATCACAGGGCACACCAGACTTTTCTATCTTTGTCATTTCCTTTGAGTCTATAATTATTTCAAAATAAAAAGTTCAAAAAAAAAAAAAAACCAACCCAGTGATCTCAGTGGGGGACTCCCAGGCCAGGGGACAAGATCCCAATCTTCAACAGGGGACCGACTGGGGATGTATATTCTGGCTCACCAGCTAGAAGTGTCTGCTGGCATAGCTCCAGGCATTGCTGATGGTCACAGGAGGAAATTGGTCAGGGAGTTCAAGGGCATGTCTTGATTTCTGGAGGTCAAGGGCTGCACAGAGGAGGCAGGGCTAAGGAATCAGGACTTCTGAGAACGCAGCTCTGGCACCTTCACATCTTTTCCTCCAAAGAGGTAGGCGGTCTCTGTTTTGGGGTGTCATCTGCCCTGAAAAATGAAGACGACAGCGCCTTTCTCACAGGGTTAAGTGAGGTCATACATGCGCTGCACTCAGCTGCCTATATATATGACATGTGATGAGCACCTGGTGAACAGACCTGGGTTCAAATCCCAGTCTTGCCACCTGTCAACTGTGAGCTGTCCCTCAGTTTCCCCTCTGAGGATGGTGCAGACATGGGTGGTTCTGACTTCCTGAGGGTGCTGTGAACGATCAGGAGCATGCAAAGCACTTTGCACGGTGGTGGTCATGAAATGAGCATCACTCTGTAAAAGTCTGCTGTTGTTATTGCTGACAGTCCCTTGCTCTGCCTGGCAGATACTCCATGGTGACATCATGTCACAGATGCCTCTGGCTGCTCATCTGTAGCTTGATTTTGATAGAGAGACCCTCTGAGACCAAATCGTGGGTCCCCGCCTGTGCCCCAGAGATGGTGTTCTAGGCAGACCAAGCTCTGGGGTAGGAGTGGGGTCTTTGGCTGTGTCCTGTGAGCTGGGGCTGTCATCTCCCCTCCAGGGAGCACTGCTGATCAATTATGATACAATGTATTAAGTGAGTATTAGTTACATAATCTCAATAGTTAAGTTGCTCAGTTGTGTTCGACTCTTTGCAACCCCATGGACTGTAGCCCACCAGGCTCCTCTGTCCATGGGATTCTCCAGGCAAGAATCCTGGAGTGGGTTGCCATTTCTTTCTCCAGGGGATCTTCCCAACCCAGGGATCGAATCCAGGTCTCCCACAGAGGCAGACGCTTTAACCTCTGAGCCACCAGGGAAGACCCCAATCACAATAGTAATATTTTTTTTTTTCTTGGTCTGGCTACTGATTGTGAAAAGTGATAACATCTTTTACTATTGTGATTGATGTTATCACAATCACAGTAGTAAAAGATGTTATCACTTTTCACAATCAGTAGCCAGACAAAAAAATAAAAGAAAATTACAATCTCAAGCCATAATGGGAACATGATTAACCTAACAGTATAAGATATACAGAGTGGAAGTGCATATGTGCATATGTTTTCATCTGCTCAGCCAGTCTTTTGACTAGTGCATTTAACCCGTTTACATTCAAGGTAATTATCAACATGCATAATCCTATTACCATTTTCTTAATTGTTTTGGGCTTATATTCTATAGGCAGGGCTCTTTATTCTCTTGTTTTCTACCTAGAGAAGTTCCTTTAGCATTTGTTGTAAAGTTGTTTGGTAGTGATGAATTCTCTTAACTTTTGCTTGTCTGGAAAGCTTTCGATGTCTCCATCAAATCTGAAGGAGAGTCTTGCTGGGTAGAGTATTCTTGGTTGTACGTTCTTCCCTTTCATCACTTTAAATGTGTCATGCCATTCCCTCTTGGTTTGTAGGGCTTCTGTTGAGAAATCAGCTGATAGCCTGTGGGAGTGCCCCTATATGTTGTTTGTCATTTTTCCCTTGTTGCTTTTAATATTTTATCTCTGTCTTGAATTTTTCTCTCAGTTTGATTACTGTATGCCTCAGTGTGTTCTTCTTTGGGCTTATTTGGGCTCCAAAACCACTGCAGATGGTGACTGCAGCCATGAAATTAGAAGACGCTTACTCCTTGGAAGAAAAGTTATGACCAACCTGGA
>SJYX01011710.1:672318-683079 GCA_006410675.1 Oreotragus oreotragus
GATGTGAAAGTTGGACTGTGAAGAAAGCTGAGCGCCGAAGAATTGATGCTTTTGAACTGTGGTGTTGGAGAAGACTCTTGAGAGTCCCTTGGACTGCAAGGAGATCCAACCAGTCCTTTCTGAAGGAGATCAGCCCTGGGATTTCTTTGGAAGGAATGATGCTAAAGCTGAAACTCCAGGACTTTGGCCATCTCATGCGAAGAGTTGACTCATTGGAAAAGACTCTGATGCTGGGAGGGATTGGGGGCAGGAGGAGAAGGGGATGACCGAGGATGAGATGGCTGGATGGCATCACGGACTCGATGGACGTGAGTCTGAGTGAACTCCGGGAGATGGTGATGAACAGGGAGGCCTGGCGTGCTGCGATTCATGGGGTCGCAAAGAGTCGGACACGACCGAGCCACTGAACTGAACTGATCCTGCCTGGGACGCTGCACTTCCTCTACGTGGTTGATTATTTCCTTTCCCATGTTAGGGATGTTTTCTGTTATTATCTCTTCAAATATTTTCTCAGGTCCTTTCTCTCTTTCTCCTTCTGGGACCCCTATAGTGCAAATGTTCATGCCTTTAATGTTGTCCCAGAGGTCCCTTAGGCTGTCTTCATTTCTTTTCACTCTTTCTTCTATATTCTGTTCTGTGGCAGTGATTTCCACCATTCTGTCCTCCACGTCACTTATCCATGCTTCTGTCTCAGTTATTCCGCTATGGATTCCTTCTAGTGTTTTATTCATCTGTTTGTTTGTTCTTTAGTTCTTCTAGGTCTTTGGTAAACAATTCTCACATCTTCTCAATCTTTGCCTCCATTCTCTTCCTTAGATCCTGAATCATATGCACTATCATTATTCTGAATTCTTTTTCTGGAAAGTTGCCTGTCTCCACTTCATTTAGTTGTTTTTCTGGGGGTTAGTTTGTCCCTTCATCTGGGACATAAATTTTTGCATTTTCATGCTGATTAACTTGCTGTAATGTGGTTTTGTTTTAGTTGCTGTGGGATTGTGGTTTTTCTTCCTCCTTCTGTCTACCCTCTCATGGAGGAGGCTAAGAGGCTTTTAAGAGGCAATGGCACCCCATTCCAGTACTCTTGCCTGGAAAATCCCAGGGACGGAGGAACCTGCTAGGCTGCAGTCCACAGGGTCGCTGAGAGTTGAATGCGACTCAGTGACTTCACTTTCACTTTTCATTTTCATGCATTGGAGAAGGAAATGGCAACCCACTCCAGTGTTCTTNCCTGGAAAATCCCAGGGACAGAGGAGCCTGCTAGGCTGCAGTCCATGGGGTCGCTGAGAGTTGAATGCGACTCAGTGACTTCACTTTCACTTTTCATTTTAATGCACTGGAGAAGGAAATGGCAACCCACTCCAGTGTTCTTGCTTGGAGAATCCCAGGGATGGTGGAGACTGGTGGGCTGCCATCTATGGGGTTGCACAGAGTCGGACACGACTGAAGCAACTTAGCAAGAGGCTTTTATAAGCTTCCTGATGGCAGGGATTGGTGGTGGGGGAAACTGGGTCTTGCTCTGGTGGGCAGGGCCTTGCTCAGTAAAGCTTTAATCCAATTATCTGCTGATAATTGAATTGGGCCCCCTCCCTGGTAGTTTTTGGCCTAAGGTGACCCAGCCCTCCAACTTACCTTGGATCATCAATAAAGCAGTGCCAGAAAAACATCTACTTCTGCTTTATTGATTACACCAAAGCCTTTGCCTGTGTAGATCACAACAAACTGTGCAAAATTCTCTGAGGTGGGAATACCAGACCACCTGACCTGCCTCCTGAGAAATCTGTATGCAGGTCAAGAAGCAACAGTTAGAACCAGACATGGAATAACAAAATGGTTCCAAACTGGGAAAGGAGTGCATCAAGGCTATATATTGTCACCCTGCTTATTTAACTCATATGCAGAGTACATCATGTGAAATGCCAGGCTGGATGAAGCACAAGCTAGAATCAAGATTGCCAGGGGAAGTATGAACAAACTCACATATGCAGGTGACACCACCCTTATAGCAGAAAGTGAAGAGGAACTCTTGAGTGAAGAGCCTCTTGATGAAAGTGAAAGAGGAGAGAGGAAAAGCTGGCTTAAAACTCAACATTTGAAAAACCAAGATCATGGCATCCGGTCCCATCACTTCATGACAAATAGATGGGGAAACAATTGAAACAGTAAGAGACTTTATTTTCTTGGGCTCCAAAATCACTGCAGATGGTGACTGCAGCCATGAAATTAAAAGATGCTCACTCTTTGGAAGAAAAGCTTTGACCAATCTAGACAGCATACTGAAAAGCAGAGATGTTACTTTGCCAACAAATTTCCATCTAGTCAAAGCTGTAGTTTTTCCAGTAGTCATGTATGGCTGTGAGAGTTGAACTACAAAGAAAGCTGAGTGCAGAAGAATTGATGCTTTTAAACTGTGGTGTTGGAGAAGACTCTTGAGAGTCCCTTGGACTGCAAGGATATCCAACCAGTCCATAAGGGAAATCAATCCTGAGTGTTCATTGGAAGGACTGATGTTGAAGCTGAAACTTCAATACTTTGGCCACCTGATGCGAAAAGCTGACTCATTTGAAAAGACCCTGATGCTGGGAAAGATTGAGGGCAGGAGGAGAAGGGGATGACAGAGGATGAGATGGTTGGATGGCATCATCAACTCAATGGACATGAGTTTGGGTAAACTCCGGGAGTTGGTGATGGACAGGGAGGCCTGGCATGCTGCATTTCATGGGATTGCAAAGAGTCAGACACTACTGAGTGACTGAACTGACCTGAACTGAACACCAAAGAATTGATGCTTTTGAACTGTGGTGTTGGAGAAAACTGTTGAGAGTCCCTTGGACTGCAAGGAGATCAAAACAGTCAACCCTAAAGGAAATCAGTCCTGAATATTCATTGAAGGACTGATGCTGAAGCTGAAACTCCAATACTTTGGCCACCTGATGAAAAGAGCTGACTCATTGGAAAAGACTCTGATGTTAGGAGGGATTGGGGGCAGGAGGAAAAGGGGACGACAGAGGATGAGATGGTTAGATGGCATCACTGACTCGATGGACATGAGTTTGAGCAAGCTGCGGGAGTTGGTGATGGACAGGGAAGCCTGGCATGCTGCAGTCCATGGGGTCACAAAGAGCTGGACACGATTGAGTGGCTAAACTGACCCAGCCCTGGGGTCCATGGGCTCTATGGTCTGATTAATGGCAAACTCCAAGAGACTTTACTCTAAAAGGGACCTTCCAAAACAGCTGCTGCCGGTCCCTTTGTCCCTGTGGTAAGCCCCTGCCAACCCAACCCACACCTCCACAGTAGACCTTCCAACACTAGCAGGCAGTTTTGGTTCAGTTTCCTGTGGAGTCACTGCTCCTTTCCTCTGAGTTTTTCTGTTTGCAAGATTCTATTTGTGCCCTCCAAGACTGAAGTCTCTGTTTCCCCCAGTTCCGTGGAAGTCTTGTATTCAAGTCCCACTGGCCTTTAAGGTCAGATCCCTGGAGGTTCCCAGTCCCTTTGTTAGGTCCCCAGGCTGGGAACCCTGACCTTGGGTTCTGAACCTTCAGAACAGTGGGAGAACTTCTTTGGCATTATTGTTCTCCAGTCTGTGGGTCACCCATCTGGGGGGTATGGGATTTGATTTAATTGTGACTGTGCCCCTCCTAGTGTCTTGTGGTGTCTTGTCTTTGGACATGGGGTGTCTTTTTCAGTAGGTTCAGCATCCTCCTCTCGACGGTTGTTCAATGCTAGTTGTGATGTTGGTGCTCTCGAAGGAGATGGAACTGGAAGCTGGAAGCCCAAGAAATCTGGAATTGTACTCTAAATTTCAGTTTCTAAATAGTCATTATTAATATAAAGACATGTGACTAATTTTTGTGTTGATCTTGTATTCTGCAACCTTGCTGAATTCACTTATTAATTTTGGAATTTTTTTGTAGGTGCCTTGGGATTTTCTACACAGACCTTTATGCTATCTGTGAATAGGTTTTATTGCTTCCTTTCAGATCTATATGCTTTTTATTGCCTTTCTTTATCTTATGCTGTCTAGAACTTCCAAAACTATATTGAATAGGAGTAATTGAGAGTGAACATTCTTGCCTTGCTACCAAGCTTGCAGGAGAGAGTATTAACACTGTTAAGAATTAAGTGTGTTTTGTAGGTTAGTTGTAGGTAATCAAGTTGAAATTTTTTTATTCTTAGTTTTCAGAGAGTTTTTATCATAAAAGGGTGATGAATTTTGCCAAATGCTTTTTCTTCAACAATTTATATGATCGGGTGAGTTTTCTTCTTTGTCCCATTAATGTGAGATTACATTGACTGATTTTTTTTTTTTTTTTTGGATTTTCAAATATTGAACCAGACTTGCATTCCTGGAATAACCCCCACATGGTTATAGTTGTATAATTCTTTTGATATATTGCTGAATTCTATCTGCTAACATTTTGTTAAGGACTTTTGCATCCATTTTCATAAAGAATATTGGTCTGTAGTTTTCTTTTTCATACTATCAGTTCAGTTCAGTTGCTCAGTTGTGTCCGGCTCTTTGTGATCCCATGGACTGCAGCATGCCAGTCTTCTTGTCCATCACCAACTCCTGCAGCTTGTTCAAACTCATGTCCATCGAGTCAGTGATGCCATCCAACCATCTCATCCTCTGTCATCCCCTTTTCCTTCTGCCTTCAATCTTTCCTGGCATCAGAGTCTTTTCCAATGAATCAGTTCTTTGCATCAGGTGGCCAAAGTATTGGAGTTTCATCTTCAGCAGCAGTCCTTCAATGAATATTCAGGACTGATTCCCTTTAGGGTTGACTGTTGGATCTCCTTGCAGTCCAAGAGACTCTCAAGAGTCTTCTCTAACACCACAGTTCAAAAGCATCAGTTCTTCGGTGCAAAGCTTTCTTTATAGTCCAAGTCTCACATCCACACATGACTACTGGAAAAAACACAGCTTTCTCTGTTTCACTTTCGATAGTAACAATTTCTCTCTCTTTTTGTTAGTCTTGCTGGAGATCTGTCAATTTTCTTGAACTTTTTCAGTGACCCAGGTATTTTATTTCTTCTATTATTTTTCTGTTTTCAGTTTCATTGATTTCTGCTTTTATATTTATTATCTCGTTCTTTATGCCTGTTTTAGATTTGTTTTGCTCTTATCTGCCTAGTTTCTAGAGATGGAATCTTATGTTATTGATTTGAGGCTTATTTTTTTTTTTTTTTTTGCCTTGCAAGAACTTAATTCCCCAACCAGGAATTAAACCCTGGCTCTTTTCAGTGAAAGTACCAAGTCCTAACCACCAGCCTACCAGGGAACTCTCAAGACTTACTTTTTTAATAAAAACATTCAGTGCCATAAATTCCTCCCTTGTGTTTTAGCTGTGTCCCACAAAGTTTGATAGGCTCTATTTTCATTTTCTTTCAGTTCAAGGTATTATTAAATTTCCCCTGAGATGTTCCCTTTGATCCATAGGTTATTTAGAAGTATGCTGTTTGGTTTTCAGGTGTTTGGGGATGCTTCTGTTTTTTATTTCTAGTTTGATTCCGTTGTGGTTAAAGCATATACTGTATGTAATTTCAATCATTTCGAATTTCTTGAGGCTTGTTTTCTGGCCCTAAATTTGGTTGATCTTGGTGTACATTCTGTGCTCCCTTGAAAATAGCGTGTGTTTTGTTGTTGGGGTGGAGCAGTAGCCTGTGAGTGTCAGCTAGGTACTGTCTGTTGATGATATTGCTGGTTGACGGCATTGTCCTTTGCTGTTTTCTGTCTAGCTCTTCTATCAGTTGTCGAGGATGAGTCTTGAAGCTTCCAACTATAGTTGTGGATTGTCCATTCTTTCACTTCTATCGGATTTTGCTTCGCACATTCTGTAGCTCTGCTGTTTGGTACTTACACATTTCGAGTGCTGTGCTTTGGTGGATCAACCCTTTCCTTATTGCATACTATCCTTCTCTGTCTTGGATAGTTTTCTTTCTTCTGAAATCTACTATGCTGTTGCTGCTTAGACGGCTTCAGTTGTGTCCAACTCTGTGCGACCCTATGGACTACAACCTACCAGGTTCCTTGGTCCCTGGGATTCTCCAGGCAAGAATACTGGAGTGGGTGGGCATGCCCTCCTCCAGGGAATCTTCCTGACCCAGGCGTTGAACCTGGGCCTCCTGAATTGCAGGCAGATTCTTTACCACTGAGCCACCTGTATTATAGCCACTCCTATTTTCTTTTTAAAATTAAGATATAATCAACATATAACATTATGTTAGTTTCAGGTGTGGAACGTAATGATTCAATATTTATATCTACTGCAAAGCAATCACTATAATAAGTCTGGTTAACATTCATCAGCATAAATAGCTACAATTTTTCTTCTTGTGATGATAACTTTTAAGATTTACTCTCTTAGCAACTGTCAAATATACAATACAGCAGTAGTAACTATAGTCACCATGTTATAACTTTCATCCCTAGGATTTATTTATTTTATAACCAGAAGTTTGTACCTTTAACCCACTTCTACCCCTTTTGCCCACCCCCTACTTCCTGCCTCTGGCAACCACCAAACTGTTCTTTGTATCTGTGGGTTCATTTTCACTTTTTAAAGATTCCACCTGTAAGTGAGATCATACTGTATTTGTCTTTCTCTGACTTATTTCACTTAGCGTAATTTCCTCGCATCCCATCCATGTGGTAGCAAATGGCAAGATACTCTTCTTTCATGGCTGAAAAATATTCTTTTGTGTACGTATTCTTTATCCACACTTCCACTGATGGACACGTAGGTTGCTTCCATGTCTGCAGGGAACATTGGGGTGCCAATATCCTTTCGAGTTAGGGTTGTGTTTCCTTCAGAGAAATATCCAGAAGTGGCGTTGCTGTCACAGGGAGCCGGGGCCAGGGGCGTGGCCAAGAAGAGTGAAAATAAGTCACTGGCAACTCCGCTGTGCTTCCTCTTTTACTCTTAGATGCTGCCAGGGTCCCCGAAGAGGGAAGACACATGAGGGCACAGGTAAAAACCATTTTGTTCTCTTTTGTATTAGACAGGCACGCATGGAGCAGTCGCTGAGAGCTGGCACAATTTTGGGGGCTGGGAGCACCGTGGGGACTCTCTTCCCTTCTCCTGCCAGTGTGACAACAGGTGGTAGTCCCCTGTCTTTGAGCATCTTTCTGGCAAGTCATCTGAGAGCAGGAGGGTGCCCTGCCCTCACAGAGTGCCCAGGAGGGGAGAGCGGACCCAGGGAGGCCAGCTCTGAGGTCCTGTGAGGCTCTATGCAGGCTGGTGTTGAGCAGAGCACATGTCTGGAGCCTTTGCGCACAGGGCCGACTGTCCCCAGCCTCCCCGTGCCATCCCACCTCAGCAGCCTTCCAGTCTTAGGCCTGGGGCCCACTCCTTGTGCCCCAGAGACCGCCTGAAGCTCCATGGGGATAAGCACATAGCCCTGCTCTGAGAAGCGCCCCTCTCCCACTGGCCCCTCTCCCACCAGCGGGTCCCCAGTGAGGCTGTGACTAGTGGCTGCTGGCAGAGGGGCACCCTTGCCCAACCCCCAGAGGCTAGTCTTTGCCATGAGGAATGGACGCTGGCCCTGGCCACGGACCTTGTGGAAACCCAAAGGGGGCCCAAAGTGCACCCCTTGGAATCCTGACCCTGGGACTAAAGCATGTAAAATAGTTCCCCTGGCTAAAGAAGTTGGGGTCTTGCGCTGTACTCTAAGCTCCATGCTGGGAAATGCACGAAGCATATACAGCTGGTTAAAGGGCCTGAAAAGGTCTATGCTAAAGAATCCCATTTCACATTTTTTAATCCAGCTTTTCTCAGATGGATATGACCTTAAAGACTTTTTTCTGTGTAATGTGATTAACACCTGCAGAGCTGTATGGTCCCTGCACGGAGTGTCTACCCCATCCATGCCTGGGGCCAGACCAGCATGACTTCTGGGCCTGGGAACAGGACTCCTTGTTACTTTCAGCCAGCAGCCTAACTTTCCCCACGCTGGTTGTGGACACCCAACAGTCCTTAGCCTAAGCCACACAACCGCAGGAGATAAATAGCCGGAGCGGTTGGGGGCAGGGGCGCTGATGTGTGGGAACTGTTGGCTGGGCAGGGAGGGGGTGGGAAGGAGACGAAGGTCTGGGCTGAGACAGGAGACACACTCTGTTGGCCCGTCCTGGTGACCCGCCCCCCGCAGGGACAGGCCTGAAGGGTGCAACCATGCAAATTGGGACTTAAATTTAACTCTATGTAAATGTAACTCTGTGTAAAAGTCTAATGAGTTAGCTGTCCACCTCATTGCGTGCGTGCACACACACACACACAGGCAGTGACTGCACGTGGGTGGCCCTTCGACCACCTCTAGCCCACAGACAGGTTTTGTTTGACCAGCATGGTGTTTATTTGTTTTGTTTTTTTCAAAGCAAGACGTGAAATTCTGGCTTCTTGCAGCTTTTAAAACAGTAGAAGACAGGGCAGTACTGGGCCCACATTCCCACCTGACTGGAACTGAGATAGGCACGGCCTTTACTCAAGGCCGGTATCAACACCTGGTTGATTTGTTTCCTACCGAACCCAGGGTATGGGGCAGGGGGGCGGAGCTCTGAATGGTCCCTTGGACCACATTCTCCTGAGTCCTCTCAGATCCATCTAAATGCCCTCCTGGCATCATGCTTAATGACTGGCTCTAGAGTTGTTGCTGTTGTTTTCCTGGTCTCTAAAATCAGAGTTTGGCCCTGTCTCTTTCCTATGTGAAACCCTTCCCTGGTTGCCCCAAGGTAAGCTCCAAGTCACCTAAGGCCTGACATTTGGTGCCACTCAAAGCTTGAGAGCTAGCCAGCAAGTTTGTAGAAATTTGGATGGATGATTGATTGGATGGATGGATGGTTGGAAGAAAGGAAGAAGTGTTAGTCCTACATGGTGTGGGGCTGATGGGAGAGGCATGGCGTATCCCGAAAAGGCCCATGAGCTTCTGGAATTCCCTATCCTGCTGTGCAGCCAGTCACTGTCCTCCGGGGATCAGGGAAAAGGGGTTGGCATATGTGCACAAGAAGAGCTGTCTGGAAGATGTCAGCGACCNAAGTGTTAGTCCTACATGGTGTGGGGCTGATGGGAGAGGCATGGCGTATCCCGAAAAGGCCCATGAGCTTCTGGAATTCCCTATCCTGCTGTGCAGCCAGTCACTGTCCTCCGGGGATCAGGGAAAAGGGGTTGGCATATGTGCACAAGAAGAGCTGTCTGGAAGATGTCAGCGACCAGGTGGCTCAAAGACAAACTCTTCCTGGCCCAGGCTCCTGCCTAGACACAGCACCATGCATCTCCTTGGTCCCTCGCTCCTGCTTCTCGGTAAGGATGGCAGTCTCGGTGGGTCGCTGGGTCTGGGCTGATGGTGGAAGCCGGAGGAGGAGGAAAGACAGGGGAAGAGAAGAGTAAATGTGGGGCAGGGTGGGGACAGGCAGTGTGTGTGTGTGTGTATATATGTATATATATATATCTGTATCTGTGTGTGTGTGCTTGTGTTTGGGCTTCCAAGGTGGCGTTAGTGGTAAAGAACATGCTTGCCAGGCAGGAGACATAAGAGTCGCGGGTTCAATCCCTGGGTTGGAAGATCCCCTGGAGGAGGGCATGACAACTCACTCCAGTATTCTTGCCTGAAGGATCCCCATAGACAGAGGAGCCTGGCAGGCTACAGTCCATAGGGTCTCAAGGAGTCAGACACGACTGAAGCGACTTAGCACTCATGCACGCGCATATCCAGGGGGTCTTCCCAACCTAGGGATAGAATCCAGGTCTCCCGCCTCGCAGGCAGATTCTTTACCATCTGAGCTCGTGTGTGTGTGTGTGTGTATACACACACCTCTCCCTCTCCCTGCTTGTCTCTTCAGGGGAATTTCTTTATTCCTTTGAAAGTTCTCAGTGTCCCTCACTAATGTTTTCTGTTCACTTTGATGGGTTCCAGAATACTTGGCTTTCTCTGACTCAACCTGGAAGTTTAAGCATCCTAAGACCCTCTATGCCTGGGATGGAGCCTGCATCTGGATCCCTTGCACATACACTTGGGTAAAAGGTGGTGGACACACCCTAGATAACCTGACTGTGTACCACAATTTTACGTATGACAAGGAGGCCAAGCACTACAAGGGGGCCATCCTCTATAATAAGAACCTGAAAGCCAAGGAGTCTACCCCCAGGCAGGAAAGGGTACGGTTCCTGGGGAACAACAGAAACAACTGCACCCTCCTCATCAATCCTGTCAAAGTCAACGACAGCGGCCTTCTGGGGCTGCGGGTGACGTCGGGGATTGACAGATGGATGGAGTCTCTAGACCTCAACATCTCTGGTAAGGCCCCGAGGATGGGTCCCTTTGTCTCAGCAAGGAGGAAGGTGGGGAAACATCTGACTCCTGGGAACGATCGCAAGGCCTGCAGAGGCCTGACGGGGATGCCAGAGAGTGACCAGGGCAGCACAAGGACCCCATGGTGCCCATGGCAAACTGGAGTGTGGGCCTTCACCCCTCCTTGAGCAGACGGCCTGCCACTAAGCTCCTGTACATTCTAGAATCTGGCTTCTGGGTTGCCTGATTTTTCCAGAGAACATGGAGATCTGAATTTTCAAGGGAAACCTCCCAATGTGTTAATGTGAGGGATTAATTCTAATTAGCACTATGCGGCTACCTGACACACAGATAGGGTATGAACAAAACATAGGTGTGGGGCCCCCACTCCAGGCAGCACGCTCACTCTGTTCCACAGCCTGTGGATTTGGTGGGTGGTTCTATGCAGCCCTATGTTTGGGGTGAGAGATGCCACAA